>APFE031028269.1:0-71579 GCA_000404065.3 Pinus taeda | reverse complement strand
ATATTACTAAACATCAAATCTTCAAGTGTTATTTACAAAAAAATGCCTAAATATGTTTACACAAATTTCGTTGAGGGTAAAATAAATAACTAGAAAAATATTCCTCCATAGAGTCACATGTTCAATGAGATAAATGTGTAGAAAATAAACAAAGTAAAAACCTAATTTAAAATAAATAAATTTCTAAGAAAAGATCCACCACAGTAGGACTTTCATGGTGTGTAATCATATGTATATGACCTAGAGAATCATTAGCCAAGTGAGAACAATCCTTTGCAAATGACATATTTAACCACATAAATTTACATAAGATAGATAAAATGATATTGACACAAAGTAATTTTTTTTATAAAAAATATATATCTCCCAAAGGAAAATGTTTCCTACAGAGTGAAATTAAAAACAACATTATCTATAAATAAATAAAGTAAATAGAACTCCATTTTTCCCCTTTATAATCTAAAATTGTTAATGATCTATTTAAACAATGTAAACAGTAATATAGTATATAGAAAAATTTCCTATTCTACGATGAAATAACATTATGGGAAGTAATTCTCAATGCAAATAAAATCTACAAAACTGGAGTTAGCATCAACTGAAACCCCAAAGTTGTTTTTCTTCTCATTTACAATTTTCAATGATCGATTAAAGAAAAGTACAACCCCCTTGTCCGCTTCGTTATCTGTGAAAATTCTATGTGGAAAATAACAAAAAATTTAAAGATTCAAAACTCCAAAGGTTTTAGCGTAAATTCATGGTTCTCTTCATGGGAGTTAGCGAATAGAGAATCATGAGCAAAGATGAGATATGCTAGTTCAAAAAATCCATTTTGCAATAAATGCCAATGAGAATATTACTTCAGATGATTAATGAATGCAAAATGTGTATGAATATATTTTGAAAGAATGTTGAAGGGTCAAAATAGGACCTCCCTCATTCCATACCTTTGTCCCTCTCACATTCTCTCTCCCACTCCCTATAACTCTTGCTCTCAGCTCTCACTCCTATCTCTCTCTCACATTGTTTCTCAATCATTCTATCTAACTCTTACTATGTCTCTTCCTCACTCTCTCTATGAAATTTTATCCTTCCCTATCTCTCTCTCTCAATATATCACCCTCTCAATCTCTATCTTACTATCTCTTCCACCCTCTCCCTCTCTATCTTCCTCCCTCACCCTGGATATCTATTTGTCTCTCTCTCACTCCCTTTCTACTTCCTCCTCCCTTTCCCCCCTTCTCCTTCTCTCTCTTACCAGTATCTCACTTTATCCCCCTAGCCCTTGCTATGTTTGTCTCTCATTACCTCCCAATATTTCTCTTTCTCACTCTCAAAATGTCTCTTTCACATACTCTCTGACATTATATCCTCCTCACTCTCTCTGTAAAACTC
The DNA here is from genome assembly GCA_000404065.3 of Pinus taeda. NCBI lineage: Eukaryota > Viridiplantae > Streptophyta > Pinopsida > Pinales > Pinaceae > Pinus > Pinus taeda. The sequence continues at coordinate 70,184 of APFE031028269.1, read as the reverse complement.
TTCCCCTCTCCCCCTCTCTCATTTTCTTACTCCCTCTCTCATTCCCTATCTCCCCCCATCTCTCATTCCCTCTCTCTCCCTCCATCTCTCCTTCTCTATCTTTCCCTGCCTCTCTTCGTCTATCTCTCTACCTCATTCTATCTCTTTTAATATCTCTCCCCCCCCCATATCTATCCCTCAACCTTATTCTCTCTCCTTTTCTCTCTGTCTCCCCGTATCTCTGTCACATTCTCTATCCTTGTCTCACTCTCACTACCTCTCTTCCCCCCTCTCTCTACCACTTACACTATGTATTTCCCTCTATATCCTTTTCCTCTCTTTTACCCTCCTCCTTGTGCACTCTCCCTCTGTTTCTCACTTTCCCCCCTTCTCATTCTCCATGTCCCTCTCTCTCTCTCTTCAATATCCCCCCCCTCCCTGTCTCTTTCCCCTCTCCCTCTATTTGTCTCCCTCTTTATCTCCCACTTTTCTCTATGGCTATTTCCACTCCTTACTATTTCCATTTATTCTCTCTCTCTCCCTCTCTCTTTTTATCTCTCACCCTCTTTCTCATTATCTCTCCCCTTGACTCTCCTTGTCTTAACATCTATCTTATCTTTTGACACTCTCTCTCCAATTCTCCCCTCTCCATCTATCTCTCTATGTCACCATCGCTCCCTCCCTCCTTTTTCTTCCTCCCTCCCTCACATAATCCCAATCCTAAAACATAAATCTTAAATCTAATTTATAAACTTGACTTCACTTAACATTACTTAGCATTAGGTGAAACTTATTCGTTTAACAAACATATATGGTCATAATATACAATTATATAGACATTATAAAATTTAAATCCATTTTATAATATTAATAAATAATTAAACCCATAATTCTATTTAATTGTAATTTAAACTTAAAAATAAAGTATACTTTCTAGCAATTTTTATAAAAAATACTTTGTAACATGAGTATTTTTATAAGTAATAACTATGAATATATCATTTAAATAAATATTACATTTCCATATTTAAGATAGGGGGGATCACAAACAAAAAAATAACATATAACATAAATATAATAATAAATTAATATTTCCTTACACCAAAAATATATATTTGATCATAAACACAATCTAATGTTATCATAAACACAATTTAATGCGGTTGTGTGTTAAACAAGGCGCAATAGATACTCCATTTGTAAAAACAATTTAATAAAGACTAATTTGGGGAGCGATGTCAATTTAATAAATTTAATAAAAACAATTTAAAAAGGCCTATGTTCATAATCAATGGGTTGTATGATATCCTCATCATGGGGGCAGATAACTATGGATTTTAAGAGTGGCTCCAAGACATTCATGTACACACATATCAGAGCATAGGTAGTGCACCTCTTAGATTTGGTTACTGTGATTCTTTACATAGTTTCCAATGGTATTTCCAATTCCATCCAAGATATATTCTTGTTGATATTTTTAATTGCTATAGTGTACAATATTACCCATGAAACCAAAAACGTTTCTTTGCTTCCATTGAAACGTGACATCCATAACTGGATCAAGAGACTAGCATTGTTAAGAAAATAAGGGCCATTACCAAAGACCCTTAAACAATCCTCTAAATTAGTGAAGATAATCATAAGAAAAAATTTGAATCCAATCTACAAATGAGAATGCACTTTTGTCTGCAATTTAGCCTTGATTAATGTTGTTAGATCTCGTTTTGGTGGTGAAGAACCAATAAATTTGTAGATTAAATAATGGTCTTGCATGGATTCTTTATGTTACAAGATTTTATCTTACTTGACCTCATATCTAGGGTTTTGAAGGAATTTTGGAACATAGAAGCTTGATCTAATATTCTTCCATGTAGTTCCCACGATTGGGGCGTATTTCTGACCTCCTTGTGATGGATTTCCTCGTGGGGTGATTGATAAGGTGTTACTACCACCACCTTCTTCCGAGAATTAGCATCTAAAAAGACTACATTGCAATAGGGAGGAAGTGCACCCCCTTCTGTGGACAAGGAAGCCATAATTTGATCCGAATCAAGCTAAAAACAAGGTCCTAGCAAAAGATTAGAGTCAACTATGGAAAATATGCAAACATTTAAAGGTTGCATCACATGTGAACCCTAAAATTAGCTCATTAACACTGTATAGAGCTATTTCACAAGATATCCACCATATTAGTCTTAAATGTTATCAATTTATTTGATTAATTAATTAATCCCCTTTCTTTTTTTTGTATATATAACATTAATTATATAATTGAACCTAAAAATAATTTTAGTATTTATATAACATTATTTTAATAATTTTATACTAACATTATTTAATGAAAAATATTTAAATAAATAATAATAAAACTAATATATAACTTAATTATAACATTTTACCTAACTATAAATGCAAGATAGATAAAAATCCAAGTCGTAAGCTACAATTTACATTCTCGGGCCACTCCTCACTAAATAAAAGAGTGCATGAGGTTATGCATTGAGATAAACACAACTTTCGATGGAACTAAGACCAAAATCATGTAAATTGGGAGCGATTGAAGCATCTATTTGAGGAGAACTAATATTCTTAGAAAATGTAAGCATGTGAATGTTCAACTATTTAGCTGGGAGGAAATTATATCCAAAAGATCTCTCTAGTGAATAGTTTATAAATAATTCTCTTTGAGGGCAACTCCGAGATAGATTATAAAGAGAGAGATTAAGGATAAATCTAAAATATATGCAAGATGGGATTGAATGCTAGGATGGGTATTAAATAAGAACACTTGGAAGGGTTGGGTTTTATGTCAGTACCAAAGGCTAGCATAAAGTCATTCAAAATTTGCGTAAAGCCCAAGGCTTCTAGAACTAAGGGTTTACACATCAACATAGTTTCATCCACAAATTGTTGGTGGGTTATTGGTACCAACCAATTGTTGAGACTAATTCCTTGTAGCACACCATTAAGCATAGAATATCTAATAAAATGCTTGAGCCCTTCAACAACTATGCCAAAAAAAAGGGGGGAGAGTGGGTCTCCTTGGCTAATACCTCTAGAGGTGTTAAAGGTGGAGGAGGAGGAGAGAGTGATAAATATAGAGAAAAAATGGGAGGAGAATAAGGAAGCCACCCATTTAGTCCAATCAGGAAACAAACCAAAGGATTTCAAAATTTGGAAAAGATAAGCCTATCTTAATTTATCAAATGCTTTTGAGAAATCCAATTTTATTAACATACCTTATTTTTTGAATTCTTTCATAGTGTGGATGATCCCATGGGCTACTATAATACCTTGTAATCTCATGGACAATGATCCCATCTAGGATTTGTCAACCCTCAACATATCTTGAATGCTCCTTGAAGGTAAAGAAAGGAAATGGGTTTTGAGTCTCTAGAGAATGATATTTGAAATGGTTTTGTATGCCATGTTGCAAAGTGTGATAGGTATGACACTACTTGGATATATTTCTTGTGTTGATTTAGGAGAAAGAGTGAAGAAAGTGGAATTTAGATCATGGAGGATAGAGCATTTTCTTCATGATTCCTCCACTTATGTTAATATTTCCACACCTACGAATTCCCAACTTTCTTCAAAGAAATATGAGATGAAGCCATCTAGTTTGGGGACCTTATATTTTGCGAGGCTCATCATTGCTTCCTCAATCTCCTATAAGGTAGTTTACCATCTCTCTTACCTAATAAATATTCCCACAAAAAGAAACTACACTTCTTTAACACTTTCACACTAATTAGGCTAATATAACTAGCATAGATCCATATTAAACCCAAACATTATCAAATTTCTCAAGATGCAATCCTTTCTGCACCTTGGAGATTTGATTCTCTGAGTAGATTCTTCTTCGTGAGTGAATTGAGAGTTAAGATTAATTTGTTTGTTAACAATATTATTTACATTTATATAAATTTCACATCTCTATATTTTAGAAATATTATTATTTTATACTTCTATTAATTTAATTTTTGAATATGATTATATATATATATATTTATTATGAATCTGAATAATTCTTTTAATTTATATTCTAATAACATCTTAATTTATATTACTTCTATACATATATTTGGTATATGTTTTTTAATTCAATTTAATTAAGATTGTATAATATCATGATTACAAAGGTTTTCTACATGTGATTTATTGCAAAATTCTTCTCATAATAATCATATTAATTAATTAATATAAATTATTATTATTTAAATTTACTTTAATATAATATGTGTATTATAATTTTAACTAAAGTTATGATGTAACAAATAGAATTAAATTTATTTATTTTTTCTATTTTATTTTTTTGAGACATGATATTATTATTCACTTTAATATAGTTTTTAAACCGTATTGCAACCATTTTTTTAGTAATGGATTGTAAAAAAAAATCTCCAAAAAACTATTTAAATATTAAACACATACACAATTTAATATCAAATCCATTTTTTAAATATGAACTCTCATTTAATTTTTAAATTTTTAAATTTTCAAATGTTACTTTAATATATAAAAATACCACGCCAATGTAGTTTTATAACTTCAATTTTATTACTTTACATGTTCTCTTTACTTTCCATGGCAAGGAAATGATCTTCCATTTAGGCATCACAAATTATTTTTTGTCGATGGTTCTGTCCATAAAATTGTTGACCGCTTGACAGTGCCTAGTAAAGCATTCAAGAGAGTCCTCATTATTTGGGTTAAGTCCTATGGAGTATTTAATGAAGTGTGTGAATATATTTTAAAAATAGCCCAATGAGAAAACCAATAGTTTAGGAAGAGGCAATTTAAATTGCAACGTTTTTAGTGGAGTACTCTTGCTCTCATTCTCGTGAATGTGTGTTGTAAATATTTGTAAAATATAGAATGTTAAAGTGTAATTTTCATTTCATTTATTCATTGTATTGTTATTTGGATTTCTATGGAGTTTTTGTGCATTGTTCTTTCAACATAAAGTAAAAAGGAATATTTCCCCTTTGCCATATCATCACGATAGTTGTAGGCCATAAGCAACACATATCTCTAAGCTTGAGCATAATTCAAGGTACAAGTGAAGGAAGAAGATACATACAAAACAAGCTTCGAGACTTTTCCATTGTTGTATGGAAACTCATAATGGCATTTGAACTAGCCAATGTACCAAAAACATTTGATAGATTGATGTTTCAAGGTACAAGTGAAGGAAGAAGATACATACAAAACAAGCTTCGAGACTTTTCCATTGTTGTATGGAAACTCATAATGGCATTTGAACTAGCCAATGTACCAAAAACATTTGATAGATTGATGAATGATGTATCGAGAGATTATCTAGGCTATTTTGTCATTGTATATTGTGATACCATTCTCCTCTACAACAAAATATGAACATAACATTTATAAGATGTCAATGTTGTATTACTAAAAGATGTAAAATATAAGAAACATTTGATGAATTTGAAGAAGAGTTTATTTTTCATCGACTTCATAACTTATCTCGGTTATATGGTAGGTGTAAATTGATTGTATATAAACCTAGAGATGATAAAGGTCATAAACTGAGTGGTCAATGCCAACCTATCTCAAGGACCAATTGCAAGTCTACCTCACATCACTTTGACATCTCACCATGTTTCAATTCCTTAACTAAGGAAAATGTAGACAATAAATGGGAAGATGAATAGCAATGTTTTCATGAACTTAAGACACAGATCTACAATGCACCTAGGCTAACAGTGATAAACAAATTCTCATTAAAAGTGGATATTGATATTGATATGCCCCAAGGGAGACGTTCTTAGTGGTGCAACAGACACTTGAAGGAATACTTTGAAGTGATGATCAAGTATCCAACCATAAGGAGTTGCATGAAATTTTTGATGCACTATAGTGACACAATGTCTTAGCTAAGGGGGTGTATCACAATGATTATTTGAACATCAATACTAAGTACACAGACTCAAGTGCCCTCATATGAGATTATACCTCCCTTGTGCTATGATGGATCCTCCCCCAAGCTTGTAGGTTGTAGGGTTGAATTTGAATTTCCCTAGGCATTAGCGGAATTATGCCAATGAAGATGCCCTAGGGTAATATGCCACCTAGAACTAGAGTTGATCCACCTACGTGTCAAGAGGAATGATTAAGTAACCATACAAAATGAAGATTTCGTCTCTAATGAATATTTATTTTCCCTTGTTATTGAGACCCTATATGTTCCATAAAATCACATTCATTGAGAAGGATTAATGGGGCGAAACATCATTGGAAGGAAGTAATATTTTGTAAATCAACGAGAAGAGTCCCTACATATTCCATCAATTCTTGTGCAGTTTTCCTCCCCCATCATTTGTCTCCTTTTACTCGTTTGATGGGGTCTCTCTAATCAAAAGAAAGAGAACACTAATGAGGAGTTGTGGGAGTCATCATTCTCTCCAAAAGAGTGAATCAAAACTTGAGATATGATTGTTAAAGAAGAACCATTTGCACCTTAAATACTGAAGTGGGTAATATCTCGAAGAGGGTTTTTTCCTCTACTTCCATTTCATCCAAGCTTTCTATGCTTACCTAATAACCTGTCTCCATTATGATTTCTTCCAACAATGCCTTCGCATCATGCATTTCAAATTTCATATTTGTTATGTCTTTCATTGTGTTATATGGGTTCTTCCTTTTCTTTGTAGAAGTGTCTTGGGTGGGCTTGGGTTGTGGCTCCAAGGATTCCTTAGGCAATTTTTGATCCTATTGTAGAGGATATTGCTCTAGTGAGGGTTCAATTTTCATATCTTTCTATGTGGATCTTTCTATGCTAAGCCAAAAGATTTTCTTTGTCTCGGTTGAAATGAGGCATCTAGAATGAGATGAAGAAAGATCATGAACGATCCTCTAAATTAGTGAAAATCATTGTAAGAAAACCTTTGGCTCCAATTTGGAAATCAACATGCACTTACCTGTGCCATTTAGCCTTGATCCATGCTGCCAAATCTAGTTTTGGTGGCCAAGCACTAATAAATTTGCACATTAAAGTGTGGGCATGCATGAATTCTATTTGCTCCAAGGTTTCATCTCACTTGACCTCACATGTGGGGTTTTCAATGAATTTAGAGATGCAACATCTTGTTCTATTTTTGTACATTGTAATGCCTAAGATTAAGGCATCTTTTCGACCTCCTTGGGATGAATTTCTAAGGAGGTGGGAGGATTGATATATTGTTGTTGCCACCTTCTTCTTAAGCTTAACATCTATTTATATAAAATTGTTTTTTACATTTTATTTTATTTATTTATATTTATATTAATTACAAATCATAATAAATTTAATATTATTACAAAAATATTTTTATTTATTATTTAATAATAATAATAATAAGGTAATTCTATAGGATAATAAACATGATATGAATCCTAATTATATATTAATAAAAACCGAACTCTATATTATAAATATTATCTAAAATAATTTGAAAAAACAGCAAGCAATATGTGGCCTTCATGCTAGTGAGCTCTCATGATGCAGACATGTGCCACGAGTTCAATGCGAAAGCAGTTTGTGCATTGAGCTAGCGGTGGTTCAGTTCTCCCGTAGCCTTAATCCAGCTATCCATTCAATCCAGCTATCCAAATTGAATGGAGTGCCCAAGTTTGATCAACTGAATGAATGAATTGACTGAAGTCGTTTTCTTGACGGGATAGATAAATAGTTAATACACCGGTTTTGAGTTGAAAATTTAAGAGTATTGTAAGTTGATTTTTAATTACGGGGTAGTCACGGGAAACACGGAGAGCAGGTGCGAGACGTTATTGGCATTTTACAAGAAATCAATCAAAGATGACAGCGGCCTTTGGGTTCTCAACGAATATTTAGCCTGGTATGTGTGTATTCTTTGTAGTCATACAGAAAGTGCCATTGACAATATATTGGACAGTTGAGCCTAATGAATATGCATATTGACCAAACTACTGAAATTCTACGAGAGTAATTTGTTTTTTCTTTTTTTTGTTGTTTGCTGCCGGAAGACTGGCAAATTCTCACAATTACCCTCGGGACGCTAATTGATTGGTAATGCATATTCTAATTACCCTCGCGACGCGATTATCTGGTGGGATTATCAGAATATCCATATATTTTCACGTATGAATGATTCGTATTAGGGCTTCACGTATAAATGTTTCGTATATGGTTTCTTTATATATTCATTATTAATGCTTATGCAAATATTCATTATTAATGATTATGCAAATGTGAGTTGTGGGTTATCAACGCGGTATGCATAAGTGGTTTATTCACTATCATCGCCGTAATGATAATTCAGTTTTCCCAGGATACACGGCCTGATATGCCAAATGTCTTGGCTGATATGCGATGTTTTGCCTAACCCTAACAATTTCCGGCAGGTATCTCCTCGTAAATTTCTGGCTATCCGAGCAATTTTTGCTGGATATGCTACATATTTCCGGTCAACGGAGGTTAGTTATGCTGAATATGCGAATTATTTATGAGAAATGCGTCTTATCTCTATCGGAAATCCGACTTATCGTTAGCATTATATGCTCCGGACATAACACGCGTATCCGGCAAGATAAGTCGCATATCCCACATTGATAAGTCGCATATCCATCATTTTGTCTCCGGTCAACCGGAAATACCTCGTATAACCGGCTATGATGCCACGCATTGCCCAGAATCAACTCACGTATACGGTGTGGGGAATGGTTCGCACGGGAGGCAAAATCGCATATCCGGCACAGACATTTAGCTTACCAGCCTAAACAGAATCGCGTATGCTCCGAATAACTCACTTATCATACCCGTATGCTCCGAATAAATCACTTATCATACCCGTTGTGGATAATGGCAATAGTGACTCACTCTAATTATCTCGCGTTGCAGGTAATGGCCGCAGTCACTAACGCGAATTATCTCGCTTTGCAGATAATGGCGGTAGTAACTCACACTAATTATCTTGCCGGAAAAAACCACATCGTCTGAAACCTCACTATATCGACACTTATAGTCTAACTATAATCGGTACCGCTATGGAATGGCCCACTATGGCACACCGGCCTTCTGAAATGGTGGATGCCATTTGACAATGAAGGCGCGACCAGGACGACTTGCACCTTCCGATCAATCTCAATTGCTGTTTGAATTATAATTACGCATATTGCTCATATGCGAAGCCCTCACCGCGCATGCTAGAGGCATGCGGTTCGATTAACCGCATATCTAGGGTTTCGATATCTCTGTTTTATCTGCCATGTTTGGTTGCTTCATACAAATACTTTAGAATGTAGCAGTTTGGTGGCAGGTTACAGTGAAATTCAAATCTAGGTTTTGGTTTTCTGCATTTCGTTCATTTTCTGCATCAAAATATCTATAACATCCATTCGTAATGTATGTTTCATTTTCTCTTCTTCCATGCGAGAGATTCGACCTCGTGCCAACTGTACATGGTTTGGGGTTTACGCACTCATTGCAAATTTTGGAAGACCTCACTGAGACTTTGGAATGAGTCGTGATAACTGGGCCATGAACATACAACATCGAATCAAATCCATTCAAAACGTTTCATAATCTAAATGTCTAAATGAGAAAAGGAAATACAAATACTTTTCATAGCTTCAGAGCAAATCTATTTTTCGTAGTCATTAACCCTTTGACAATGAACTGGAGAATCCGATTTTAGAATTCTGCAACTAAATTCATTTCCTTACGCCAACAGAAAAAGAGATTGGTTGTCATTTCGAAAAACAATGAACTGGATAATCGGATTTTTAGAATTATGCAACTAAATTTAGATTTGTTGTCATTTCGAAAAACATTTCATTCCCTTAGACAATGAGCTGGATAATCAGATTTTTAGAATTCTGCAACTAAATTCATTTCCTCACGCCAACAGAAAAAGGGTTTGTTGGCATTTGTGCTTCGCTCTTAGCTATCCAGCATAGTTTTTGGATGCAACTTGCTTCCTCTAAGCTGGGGACCATATCTTGTTTGTGCCCAAATTGGTTCTGCAATAACAAAAACCAACTACATTAAAACCTAGTAACCATATCAAGATATTTGCACAAAAATCATTCGAAATTAACTCCCAAAGTTGAATAGGTGGCAAGGATTAATGTTGAATAGGGGCATTATGCTTTCACCCTTTTAATATTTCTTGGTTTATTTAATGGTGAAGTTTTGTTGAGGAGTGTATCATCGAACAGAATGTACCAAGAGAAAAAATGCGGACCTGTTGAGATTTTCTATTTCACAAAATAGGCAAAAATCTCTAATGTATGACAACAATAGGAATTTGTTGCTAGATTAGCTCCAGGTTGTTGGAGAGATTTAATGAATCATATATTTGTTGTGAGAGGATTTATGAGTCACTTAGATTCTCTTAGCTATAAAACAGGTTTCCATAAGGATTGTTTGTGAGTGAGAGTTTGTGAGGAAATTGATTAGTTTGTAATCTCCTGTTTGATAATAAAGAATTTCCGATGCCTATGTTTGATCCACGTAGCCCAGATTGGTTGAGTGAACCACGTTAATGTGCTGTTTGCTGCACACCTTTGTCTGTAACAAATGTGTATATTTTTTATTTGTTTGGTGCACACCTTTGTCTCTAACAAATGGTATGAGAGCGAGTTGGAGGAGCGGTGCAGTTGGAGGAGCGTCGCAGTTAGATTGACTGTTTACTGGTGGTGCGTATGATGCACTGCTGCGTGGAGGTGCGTTGACATTGTGTGGCCGTGTTGAACTGTTGTCCAACTGCGTGGAGGTGGGTTGACATTGCGTTGTTGAATGGCGTTGAATGATACCAGAATGGCGTTGAATTAAGCCATATCGGTAAACATTGCTGCATGGAGGTGGTGCGTAAACCCTACGGGTGCATTCAATTCATTGCTCGTGCGTACTCGAGCGTAGAGGTATGTTAAACCTGTGTGAAGGTTTTTTTCTGTTCATATAGCTGCCATCTATGTGTATAGATTTGCAGCGTGACAACCATTCATGCGTGGTGCTCGTGCGTATTTTGTGTTTAGGGATTGTCTGTTGGTAGAAGAGCGCCAACGCACCAATTGCGTTCGTAAAAGTGCAGTTGTTTTTTGGTTTATACATAATGATTTTAAAAGTGATGTAAAACAATCATTGATCCATTTCCGATGGGAAGGGTTTTTTTGCTTTTAATGATTCATATTTGCGAGGCAAAGGGTTTCTGCGAAAGGATTTTGCACAAATACTCAACATTATATATATGGCATAATAGTATTACTTTTGAGTTAAATTTAAATTGCAGAATCTATTACCATACAATAACCTCAGTCTTGAAATTAATAGATTCGACTCAACTTGTTTGAGAGTTCATGAATACAAAGGCTGTAAGGCATATGCGTTTTTTGAGATTAACTTCTTTTCTTTAAAAGTTGGATGTTTTGGAGATTATTATTTTTTGGTTGATACGAGATGGCGAAAACTCAGAGTGCCCGGTTTGAAATTGATAAGTTTAATGGAAAAAATAATTTCGAGATCTCGAAGGTGAAGATGTACGATTTGCTTGTCCAACATGGTGTGGCAAAGGCGTTGCTAGGAAAATCCAAACAGCCTTACAACATCACAGATAATGAGTGGGCTGAGATGGATGAAAGAGTAATAAGTGCTATTCTACTGTGTCTAGTGGATGATGTCCTGTTTAATATCGTGTCAGAGACAACAGCTGCTGGTTTGTGGACGAAACTAGAGAAACTGTACATGACCAAATCCTTAACCAATAGGATTCTCCTGAAGCGACAGTTGTACAGTTTGTGAATGAAGGAAGGTACATCGATTGCTTATCATTTAAATGCTTTTAATACTCTTTTGGTGCAATTACAAAGTATAGAAGTAAAAAATCAATCTGAGGATAAAGCTATTACTTTATTGTGCTCGCTTCCTGAGTCATGGGATCATTTTGTTACTTCTATAAGTCTTAGTTCGTTAGAAACTATTGAGTTTGATGATGTAGTTGCATCCTTATTATCAGAAGAAACAATGAGAAGGTCGCATTCAGAAACCTCTACATCATCAACTATGATGGTTAGAGGTCGTTCGAAAGAAAGACACTCCAGTAGGCCAAGCGACTCACGTTCAAAGTCGAAAGGGAAGAAGAGTAAGGTAAAGTGTTGGTTTTGTGGCAAATCAGGACATTTAAAGAAGGACTGCTAGAAGCGACAGCAAAAAAATTCTAAAGCAGATTCCTCCACAGAGAAGAAGGAGGCAAATACGACACATACAGGTTCGGCATCTGGTTCAGGTATGAGTGATGAAGTATTATTAGTTAATGTGTCAAATCATGACCAACATTGGTTGTTAGATTCTGGTGCATCAAAGCACATGTGTATCCATAAAGAATGGTTTAAGACATATAAATCAATTAATGATGGAGTTGTGTACATGGGTAATGATGTAACATGTAATATTGTGGGGATTGGGAGCATACAACTACAAATGTTTGATGGGACAACTAGAATATTAACTGATGTGAGGCATGTACCAGATTTAAGGAAAAATTTGATTTCATTAGGAGCACTTGATTCAAATGGATATAAAACTATAATTCAAGGTGGAGTAATGAAAATTTACAAAGGTATTTACTAGTTATGAAAGCTAAGAAGGTAGGAAATCTATTTCAGTTAGAAGGAGGTACAGGGTCAGATTATGTGTCTATGGTGTTTAAACATGACAATAGTTCCATTCACTTATGGCATCAAAGATTAGGGCATATGAGTGAAAGAGGGTTAAAAAAATTTGGCTGATCGCAAGTTACTTCCAAATCTAAAGTTTAGAAAGGTAGTTTTCTGTAAGCATTGTCTGTTTGGAAAACAAAGTGAACAAAAGTTTAAAACAGGAAAACATACTAGTAAAGCAATACTTGACTATATCCATTCAGATGTTTGGGGTCCAGCCCCTACAACCTCATATGGTGGTTCGTCATATTTTGTATCGTTTATTGATGACTTTTCTAGGAAGGTGTGGGTCTACATGTTGAAAAGGAAGTCTGATGTTTTTTCAGTTTTCAAGCAATTTAGAGCATTGGTAGAAAAAAACACTGGTAGAACAATAAAATGTTTAAGAACTGACAATGGTGGTGAGTTTACTTCCAAGGAGTTTGACAACTATTGCAAGGATGCAGGGATCGAGAGACACAAGACCACGGTTTATACTCCTTAGCAAAATGGAGTTGCTGAACGCATGAACATGACTCTTCTCGAGAGAGCAAGGAGTATGCTGAGAACGCCGGGTTGCAGAAGGAGTTGTGGACGGAAGCAGTGGCAACAACTTGTTATGTGATAAACCGATCTCCATCGACGGCGATAGACTGCAAGATTCCGCAAGAGGTATGGAAAGGACACCCTTGTGACTATTCCAAACTCAGAGTGTTTGGTTGTGATGCATATGCTCTAGTGCCTAAACATCAGCGAACTAAGTTAGATCTGAAGTCTAAAAGGTATATCTTTGTTGGGTATGGTTTTGGAACAAAGGGATATAGATTGTGGGATCCTACTACCCGCAAAATCATCATCAACAGAGATGTAAAGTTTAATGAATCCTCTATTGTACAGTTAGATGTAGATAGTCGATTGAAACAAGATGATGTATCTGACTTTCAGCACATTCAGTTTGATAGTTTTTCTAACGATAGTCATGATGACCATAGTTCAGATACTAGTCATGAATAGGTTTCAGAATCAGAACATGAACAGGGTTCAGGTTTAGATCATGAACAAGTCTCAGATATTGATCGGCAAGAAGTTCCTATAGGTGGTAGTCAGCCAATCGAGGAAGCGCCAGAAACATCCTTAAGGAGGTCGACAAGAATCAAACGGCCACCGAGAAGGTATGATGATTATGTCACTTCTGTTGCATTTACTGCTAATGAAATACCTCTGTGCTATCAGGAAGCAATAGAAGGTTCGAAAAGTGAGCAAGTGGAAAGCCAGCCATGAAGGACGAAATGATGGCCTTGAATAAGAACGGCACATGGGATCTGGTGGAGCTTCCAAAAGGCAGGACAATTGTGGGGTGTAAATGGGTCTTCAAGCTAAAACGGGGTGTGAATGATACGGAAGACAGGTACAAAGCACAACTGGTTGCAAAAGGGTTTTCTCAGAAAGCCAGTATTGACTTTCATGAGATTTTTTTGCCAGTGGTTAAAATTGTTTCAATTAGAATTGTGTTAGCATTAGTGGCTTTGTTTGATTTGGAGTTGCAGCAGTTAGATGTTAAGACTGCATTTCTACATGGTGATTTAGATGAGGAAATATATATGGAACAACCGGAAGGGTTTGTTCAGCATCGCAATGAGAAATTTGTCTGCAGGCTCAAGAAGTCATTATATGGCCTGAAGCAGTCGCCTCAGCAGTGGTATAAGAAGTTTGATTCTTTCATGTTGAGTCAGAAATATGTTAGAAGTGAATATGATCATTGTGTTTATTTTAAGCAATTTAAAAATGGCATATTCATTATCTTAGTATTGTATGTTGACGATATGCTTTTAGCAAGCAAAAGCATAGAAGAAATCAACAGGTTGAAGGCTCAGATGGCAAGGACATTTGATATGAAAGATCTAGGAGCAGCAAGACAGATTTTGGGCATGGAGATTTCCAGAGACAGGAGAAATGGTAAGCTATGGCTATCACAACAAAAGTATATTGAGAAAATACTTTTGAGGTTTGGTATGGATAATGTGAAGCCTGTTTCAGTCCCTTTAGCTTCCCATTTTAAGCTTTCTTCGAGTTTATGTCCTAATACAGATGAAGAAAAGGATTATATGTCTCGAATTCCATATGCCAATGTAGTAGGATGTTTAATGTATGTGATGGTTTGTACTCGAACAGATATTTCACATGCAGTTGGGGTTGTCAGCAGGTACATGGCAAATCCGGGTAAAGAACACTGGTCAGCAGTGAAATGGGTGCTTCGGTACTTGAGAGGCACAAGTAGTTATTGTATTTCTTACAATAAGAGTAGTGAATTTGTTTGCGGATATGTTGATTCCGATTTTGCAGGTGATTTGGATAAGAGAAGGTCAACTTCAGGGTACGTATTTACTCTTGCAGGTGGAGCTATCAGCTGGATGTCAAAGCTACAGAACATTGTTGCTTTGTCCACTACTGAAGCAGAATACATTGCTGCTTCTCATGCTTGCAAAGAGGCGGTTTGGTTTAAAGGTTTGCTTGGTGAGTTTGGTAGGTTACAGGGCAACATCAGGTTACTTTGTGATAGTCAAAGTGCAATACATTTGGCTAAGAATCCGGCCTATCATAGTAAATCAAAGCATATTCCAATTAAGTACCATTTTGTAAAACAGGTTATCACTGAAAGGGGAGTCTCTCTTGAAAATGTGCATACAAAGGAGAACTGTGCAGACATGTTCACGAAACCAGTTTTGTTGGAGAAGCTACGCTGGTGTTTGGCTTCTCTTGGCTTGCAGAAAAGATAAAATAATAATAACAGAGCATCAGGTTAATTGTTGTCAAGGTGGAGATTGTTGAGATTTTCTGTTTGGAGCAAAATAGGAAAAATCTTAGCTGATGACAACAATAGAAATTCAGTTCCTAGATTAGCCCCAGGTTATTGGGAGGGAGTTAATGCCTCCTATATTTGATGTGAGTGAGTTAATGAGGCTGTTAGATTCTCTATGCTATATAACAGGCAACCATTCGGATGGTTTGCTAAAAGGGTGAGAGTTTTATGAGGTTTTCATTATGTAATCTCCTGTTTTGATTAATAAATTCCTATGTCTATGTTTGGTGGACGTAGCCCAGATTGGTTGGGTAAACCACGTTAAATACTGTGTCATATGTGCTTGATATTCTGCTGTGTGTTTATTTGATTTGCTGTGCCTCTGGATTCCAACAAATCCTGAAGCTCTCAAGAAGTGAACCGCTTGTTGGGGGACGTACGAGTGGATTTTCTTCTGGCAAAGACTGGCATTATTTTAAACACAGTTGAGACCTCAGAATGGCACAACCCAATGTCATTGAGTAAGAAATCTGACATGGGGCATGCGGTCTCCGCTTCTGGGGAGCCTGTGAGCTTGCCATTACTAGCAGCAGTATGTGTAGAAAGCAAGGATAGTCTTAACACAGCAATCCGTGGAAATAGTGTTGCAGCAGCGGCAGCAGCCAGTCGATGGAGAGGAGATCGTAAGGATGAAGCAAAGTAGTTGCAGAACATGGCCATTGCACAAACGATGAAATTAGGGATTTGTCGAAGATAGTCGAGATAGACCTCAAGCCTTGTTTAAAAACAGTGTGAGTATCTAAACATGTATATTTTTAATAAAGGTTATTTTAGAAAACATAATTAATTTTAAAAAGCTTTATTAAAAATAATATTTTTTAATTTTCTCATAAATTTAAATTATCAAATTATGTGATTTGTGAATGTTTTTTGCCAATATTTTTTAATTCTAAATAAAATTTAAAAATATTTTTAAAAAATTGAGTTTAACTTCAGAGTTGTTTTTACCATGATGAATTCATTTTATTTTATTCTAATTTTTCAAAAACACAATCTTCTATTATTTAAAAACGAAAGAGTGTTATATTTACAAAATTGCTCTTTTATGAAGCCTTATTCCAATGAAAAAAAACACAGTCATTTTATTGGAAAAAAAAAAACAGTAAGACACACCAAATCTAGTCAGTGATGAAGCATAACAGAAAACGGAGCAATGTGGCCAACAGAGATCACATCCGGAAATGTCAACCGAAGCTTAGTGAATGCAAAATTGGGAACTGCAACAGGGAGTACAGTCTCATTGTCCGATAAAAGAGTCCAGGAGTCTCTGCTGCGAACTGCAAAAGGAAAAAAGCTGCAAAAACAGAGTCACTAGAGAAAGAAAGCCCCATAACTGTTGATTGATCCATTGACTAGCAATTCGAACAGTATCTGCCCAGGTGTCACAGAAACCCTCTTTTGGACAAACATGTGCAGAGACAATCTGATCACGAAATTGTGAGAAAAGGAGATGGAAGTGAAAAAGGCCTTTAAAAAATCCAACCAGTGGAGTAGAGCAGGCATTTACATTTGCCCAATCGATCAGTTTGAGTCACCTGCTATCAGAATTTCCTCCATAGTGAAGTGACACAACACACCTTAATAGCACCAAAGAGCCAACACCTCTGTTTGAATAGTGGTGCCAAAACCCTTTACCCAGTAAAAGTGGGAGAATAGCATGATATTCAGATTGTTAGTGAGAGTTCGATAATGATAATAGTATGACATATTATTTGCGGAGGCACCAAAAAGGTGATGAATCTATTTATGCATTCAAAAATGTATTTTAAATAACAACAAAAATCACAATTTTGCTTCAAATTGTATTGATAGATTCAGTCAAAAAATGATAGACAGCCCCATTTACCTTGGTTAAATTGAATAATATTATGAAAAAACTAAATAAGAATAATTATGTTGATATGCATGTGTGTTTTACAATGAATTTTTTAGAATTTTAATTTAATTATCACTAATATTAGGTGGAAAGTAGGGATTTAACTTAGACATAGTCTAAATTATAGAAAAAATAACATTTTTTACGGGCAATAAAATTTCAAGCAAGATTGTGAAAGAAAGAAAGAAGAAAGAAATTATTTTAACATCCACGATGCTAAAGATAGCTATGGGACAAATTGCTTCTTCATCTGCTTGATGTATTCGGCCTTTTTTTGTGAAGCTTTAAAATAAATGCTCTCAGAACTTTCTCTGTGGTCTTTGAAAGCCTCACATTCTAAGATGAAATGTCTTTTTGTTTCCACTTTTCCAGAAAAACAAAAAAAAGCATACTCTTACCTCCCACACTTCCTTTGGCATTTTCGAGCGCCTCTTTCGCAACGGAGTTGATGAGAATTAGTCCTTAAGTGAGTAATAAGAATTTTGGCTCTCCAAAAGATATTGGCCTCTATGTATGTTTTTGGTTGATGACTATAAGTGGGATTAAACATTTCAATATAGTACTTTTTCTTTCTTCCTAGCTCCTTATCCCAAGTACGCTTGTGGAACTTTTCCATAACAAAAGCTTTTATCTCTTTGTTGTTTATAGGACACGCGTTCAAGCAAAAGCACCAAACTCTAGTTTCTAAAAATCTTTGTGAGATTTTGATTAAAATTAACAAGAAAAACCCTTTAAAAATGGTCATTTGTCTATAAGTTGACTATGTTTATAACCTCCATAGAATATTTTAGAATACTTTTAATATTATATGCAAATAAAAAGCTAAGAATTATTTCGAAAAGAGTTATGTATTTTTTTGCTCTTTTAATTAAATTCAATAATTAAAAAATAAATAAAAAAAAACATATGAACAAGTATCATATGAAAGGAATTATGGTTTTTTGGGCAAGTGGTATTAATAAGCCATGGTATTGGTCTATGGTATTGTAACAAAGTTTATTTTCCTATTAAGAATATCTATGGTAAGAATTTTCTTAAGTGAATTTTTAAAATGTATATATGTTTGACTTATATTTAATTATTTTATCATTATATTAATATAATAATTTTATCATGTGATTCATCTGACTCTGGATCTACCAAGTCCTCAAAGATCAAATCTCTTTTCACTCTTAACATAGTTTGTACCTCAATAAATCTATGGCACTTGTAGATTTGGAGTTTAGAACAGGTTAAGAATACATGGACAAAATCATGGGTTGTTCAAACCTCGAGTAGAAAACCACCACGGTAATTGACTATTTTACCTCAATTTATTTTTATTAAACTTTATTTTTATTTTTATTTATTTATCCATTTAATTTATTTTTATTTTTATTTACCCAGTCAAACAATTGTATTTTATTATTACTTTTTGTTTTTTATTTTAATTTAATTTTTATTAATGTAACTAAGTCAAAATGTTTACAGTTTAGGGACATTACACTCTCTTCATATTCTAGAAGCACCTCTCACAAATTATTATTATTATTGATTATTATTATTAGTTGCAATTAAGGATTTGATCCCTTTAGGCACTTGATAGGTCTAGAGTTATTTGTAATTTGTATTTTATTGTTTTTTTTTTGACCTAATTAAATATTTACTTACATTATTTTTTATTCTATTTTATTATGAGTTTGACTTAGTCAAAATGTTAAACATTACATTACCACATCTAGCACTGGAGATCAACTTTGGGCGCAATAAAATTATAATTTAGTTGTTTTTATAATTTTACTAACTTTGGATGTATGATGAAGTGTTTTGATGTTTATTCTAGAGAAATGTCTATCTGTGTTTAACAACCATCTAATTTATATGGATGAACTAGTATTTACTAGCTCACAATCTTAATTTTCCACTATTTGTTAAGATGTTGTGTAATCTAAGGTTTTATGTTTTAAATTTAATATAGCCTTTGTGTGTGATCTTCTTTGCATACCTTGACAATGGTTTGTGAGATGTTTATCTAGATTTGTTAGACAAAATCATATTGCTCCATTAAATGAATATTCATTTGTTTCTAAAAAGAGATTACTTTTTATAAAATCTTTTACTTCAAAAAAAATTATTACAAAGGCAACCATCATGAAGAATGGGTTATCTAACACGAATATGCATTTCTAAGTAATGTTGACAGTAGAGTGGAAGAGGAAAATCATTGTGTGTGCAATACTTCATGAACTAGTATTGTCTCACAGTTCTTGTCAAAGTGGGATTGTTATATTATTTGCAATAGATTTCTATATGTTTACAAGGGGATAAATTAACATTGAATGAAATCCAAAACCAAGAATATGTCATTTTGATTTTTAATAAACTTGCAATTAAGAGATTTTAGGGTCAAAGGTGATCCCAAGTGAATAACTATATAATTTGTCATATGTTTTGGTACTTTTGAGTGGAAAAATTACAGTCATGGACTTGTCAAGCCCACTTTAGGGGCAAATCCTATTTTAGTGATTTGGTTTCGTAAATCATATAGAGCTTGTTTCAGGCATTGAGTCAATATTTAAGGGGTCAATGTTTGCAAAAAAGTTCATAAAGTTCAACATCATTTTACTCATTAAGAGATTTCCAACCATCCAAAGAGCATCTTAATTAGAGTATATTTGAGAGAAAAATGTTTAACACAAGTTTACCTATGTTTTGACCATTATGGAAGTGGATGGCACATTAACACCCATTACTCACACATGTAGTGCTAGTCACATGTAGACTTCAAAAAAAATCTAGAGGGTCCAAAGCCCTACCCTTAATTGGAAACTAGGGCATGCAAAAAACCTAAGCCTAACCTTAGATGGTTATCAAGAATGTTAACACTAGGTTTAAAGGAAATAAATGGATTTTGTTCCCAGTGTATTGATTTACTATTTTGGAGATGAGTAGAGAAAAGGAGTGGGATATTTTGAGCAAAATGGAGGAAGTAGAAGACCCTATAACAATCATTTATGACATAATATATATTGTAACTCCATAGTGAGTCCATCTCTCTCTATATTTTGCATTCTATATCTAAGAAGAAAAGGGCGGGGCATAGTCATCACCTTCTTCATAGGTATCTGATGGTAGATCTTATGTTCATTTTATAGTGATAGCTTCTCTTTTATATTCTCATTGTAATTCATGGTTTTGAGCATTATGTTTATAACATTACATTTTTAATCGAAAGTTAACAATTCCTAAGGGCGGACATCCTCATAGTAGTTTGTATTAATTTGTGTGATGTATTATGAAGAATTTACAAATGGAAGATCTAGGAAAATTTAAATATCATATGGTATCAAAGTGATTTTCTCTAGGGAATTTGTGGGATATTGCAGTATCTAGAAATTGGATAAAGAAAGAAGTCAACAAGTATAACATACGTAGTCAACCTTATACGCTATCAGAATGGTAGGATACTTAAAATTTTCCTCACCTTTAACTTGTCAATGACTCTTAATGAAAAGCACTTAGACCTTACTTCTCAATGGAATATTGTAATATGAATAATTAGAGAAAAATAAAATAAAATTAGCAATAATTTCAAGTTAACAAACTCTTCCTCGATTTTGAATTCCATAAACATATTAGTTCAATTTCTCTTAAATACATCTTAGGTTAGGTTTCTATTTAGACTAGGACATCAAATGCACATGGTTAGTCAGTCAAGACATTACAGTCAAATTAAATCTTTCATTCATAAGCATTTCCATTGTAGAAAATACCCAACAACAATAGCAATTTTCCATAAACATTTCACTTTCACATATGCAAAATTCAACTCAAAAGTTACTCGAAAATAAGAAACATTTTACCATTTACATTACTTACTTATACATGCAAAATTACCTCAATGACTATAGAAGAATACATGACTATTTGGCATTTACATTACTTACCCATATATGCAAAATTGAACTCATGTCAATGTTGTATATTCCACCAAATCCACCAAATCAATGTCAATGTTGTATATTTAACATTGTCATGAGGGCCAAAACCTCTCCTCTTGAGAGGAAAACCCACAAGAATCTTTCTCTTCTTATAGAATGTTCAGACAACGAATTCCAAAACCTAAGATCCTTTACAAAGACCCCTCCAAGACTAAGTCAAACTTCTCCTTATTGATGAACCTTTCTAGCAACTTCGACCCAACAACTTTGACCTCGTAACTTCCATTGCAACTTTGACTTTCCCAACGACTTCTACAATTTCGACTTGCCCAACAACTTCTTCTACAACTTCAACTTGCCCAAAAACTTCTACAATTTCAACTTCTACAACAACTTCTTCTACAACTTCGACTTGCCCAACAACTTCTGAAATTTTGGTCTAGCAACTACTTTAGAAACCCTAACCCAAGAGAGAGAGAGAGGTCTAGAACTTCCATCTTGCTTCTCTTCTTCATATCCTCGATTTTCGTCCTTTTCTTTCTGTCTTACTGCTTCTTTCTTTTGGAGGTCGAACTTGCTTGCATTGTCCCCAAATGAGGTTGAGTTCCTTCTTATATATAGGCTTCTAAGGAGGTCGAATTGTTGTCCATGAAGCTAACGTGATCCTTCTTGTAGGTCGACATGTTTGACAAGGTCTTGGAGGGTCTTTATGACACTTTTGACTTTACAAAGAAATTCTTTACAAGATACAACATGCCCAAAGGGGTCTTACATGTATGACAATGACTCTTTTGACTTCGTAACTCTATGACAAACCTAGAAGTACTCAATGGCTGCTTGACCTATAAATCAATTTATCTTGAGCATGAAACCCATGCATCAAGAATGACAATAATAAATTTATTTATTTTTAGTATCAAATATATAAATCATGATTACAATAGACATTATGAAGACCGAACCTAGTTACATATTTCAACACTCCCTCTTGACTAGGGAGGTATTCATAATCCATACATGGTACTTGTACATTCTCATACTAAAGAATTCTCATAAGAAGATTCGAATTGGTAAGCCATCTCATAAGCTATTATTTCAGCTTATCTCCTTGCATCTCATCATACCATCCAACATTGCCACGTAGCAAGGTCTTGACTAATAGCTCTATCTCTCCATAAGATCAAAGCACAATGATGGTGAGACAATGACTTATAGAAACCGTCATTTTTGTCTCTTAAGGCACATACACCACCCGACTATTCACATGGTATGTCCTTTTAGGACATTTCATGTCTTGGATTAACACATCCTCAACGAATTTATTCTTCGACTACTCTTACTTATTGGATTCCCTACCACATCCTCAAGGAGTATTGTAATTTAGATGCTTACCCAATCCTCCATTATTTCTTCATAACATTAATACAAGAATGATGTGTCTATCTCTCCTTCATGGTCTTCACTCAGACTTAAGGTTGTTAGTCCTAGTCTAGTGCATGACACATGAAGTAGAGAACCATATCCACCACTCCCTCTCAACGAGGGAGAATCTAATCATTCCTATGCAAGGAATATACCCAAGCTTCCTCTTAATTAGGGACTAGTTTCCAACATCAGCTTATTTGCTTATTTGATGGGGATCATCATACTATCAATTGTTTGTAGGGCTCCTCTTTTCGTTATCAAGTCATGAACTTTAATTTCTTCATTATGGAGCCTTCTTCTTCTAGAACTTCTTCATAGGGCATCAACCATCTTCTTCATCACTTCCCTTCAATAAACCGTAGGGTTGAACCAATAGTGATGCAATCCTTCTCTTCATGGGAAAGTGATCTTAGTCATCATCTAGATTTACTTCATACAACTACCTTTCTCAAGTCATGTCTCTTTCAGGATCTTTCGTCTAATCTCATGAGTACTAGTTGTAGATGACTTATACAAATCTCTTTCGGTAGCCCCGTAACAACTCAACCAAATGCATTCAAAAATCAAAATGAACAACAAATCAAAATTATCTCTTTATGATGGCCTTTCGTCATGACATTTGTTTCTTCCAGAATCAACATCCTACACATGTATGAATCCATCTCCAAAACATAAATCACCAAGGTTCTCCTTTTCCAACATACATATCAATGTCTTCATACCTTCTTCATGGCGATGTCATAAATAATTGTTCTAGTCATCAGATGTTGATTACTTATCTTGTGTGTCTACAAATACATCTTTCATGAACTCTTCCTTCACCTTCTTCAAATATTGCTTTCTCAGAATCTTCTATATATGGTTCCATAATTATAGGAATCATAGTTTCCAACCACCTCAAATTCTTCATGAGGTCATATTATGTTGATTTCATCTTGTCAATATGTCGAAGAGTTCAAGGCACATTGTCTACATGCCTTCATTCATCATTCTAATGGAAGAGATTCTAATTCTTCAATCATGCTTATGGGATAGAGTATTCAACCATTCAACTATATGATGACTTTACCTATCAAATATATACATACCTCTTCCTTCTTTTGGTCATCTAGACTTCCCTCTAGCAACTTCATTTCCTTGCTTGAAGATGAAAGTACTTCAACCAACTTGACATGATGCACATTTTTGTCATCATACCAATGGATCCCACACAAGGTGGAATATGCACTGTCTATGAGGCACTTGATTTCTTCATGGTAGGGGTGAACCTTCTCATAAAGATTCTATTGGAGGATCTTGATTATCCTTATTCTGCAAATGCTCCTCTCTAATAATGATGATATATGATGAGCTCTTTATTTTTCTATCTTGCTAGATGACATATATACTACTACTTCTATTATCCTTCTATGCTTTCAATGAAGAGGCCATGAGCTACTTCCTTTCTATCATAATGACTTCTTTAACATAGACTTCTATTTTGGCTATGTCATGCTTTTATGATGATGTCATCTCTCTTTCTACTATAATGCATCATATCATAGTTGTGATGCTTTCCATCATGACTACCATCTTATAAAAAAAGAACAAAGTGAAGGAGGTTACCTTTGTCATAATAGAGATCTTTCACTTCCTCCTCCTTTGATTTCTTCTTTTCAGGTTCTTCTACTTCTTCGGTGTTATGGACTTCATTTCTTTCCTTTCTTTTCTTGTTGTTCCTCTTCAATTTAGGACAATTTCTTTTAAAATGCCCATATACATTACATTCATAACATTGTATCTTTAACATGTCAATCTTCTTTTCTTTCCAAGGATCAACCTTTCTAGACTTTCCCTTCTTCCTAGCCATGACAGTGTATGCTTGAACTTGTTCATTTGATCCAACATCACTCTTTGCCTTTAACCTAGTTTCTTTAGTTTTTCATAATGACCAAAGTTCACTGAATGGAGTGGCTTCCTTATTTCCATAGATACTTGATACAAAGTTGCCCCATGCATTGAGCACAACGATGATCATTTCTTTATAAAACATTATTTCTCCTAGCTCTTGTAGTCGATCTCTTATTTGAGATACCTTGATAAAGTATGGGGCTACTCCTTCTTCCTTTGATACCTTCATCTTATATAGTTTGGTTCTCAGTGATATAACCTCTTCTGCAGTGCTTACAAAAAACAATTCTACCAACTTATCATAGATTTCTTTTAATTTCTCCAACTTTGCCACCATCCTTTGGTGGAGGAATGTTGCCCAATCAAATAAGGCGCTCACCCACACCCTCTCTAGAAAGCTTTTATAATCCATCTAATCTGATGTGGGGTCATTGTCCCCATGAGGCGCATGATCATCACCATCGGTGCTCGCATAGACATGTCCATGATCGATGATATGTGAAGGCCTCCAGCGTCAAATGCATTCCCCTTACAGTACCAGTTCGCCCAGGCCTATAACCTGGGTCCTCCATGGGGTAGTTCTATCGGAAGTACCTCCCCATGAGGCACTAGCCCTGTCATAAAATACACATCCACCTCGACGATGAATAGAACCTCGGAACCCCTAATGTCGAACGCATGCCTCGCAGGCTACCACCAACTAATCACAAAGTGCAAGAACTCCTCCTGTCATCGCATCAGCTTGCTCTATAGGAACTTCAACAATCCCCACGGAATCAACTGTAACTGAACCTGTGAATAAGCTGCAACCGTCGCCCAGAGCTCAGGCCAATCCTGCTCTCTCCATAATGCCATCTTGCAATGACCCCCGTGAGCTTAGTCAAAAAAGAAAAAACCCCAAAAAATTGGCATGGGCACCAAAAATCCAAATTTTGGTGGCCCGTGTGATTATTTCTCAAACAGTTGTGTAGGCCTTGTGCTTGTTTTCTAAGCAAGCATGAGTCTCCCTCGCGCTTGCTTATCTCACAGTCGCGCACACTACATGAATGTTTGTACCTATTCTGTGGGCCCTCGTGCTTGTGTTTTTCATAGTCATGCTCCCTGCACAATTGTATTCCTCTCAGCCACGAGTCCATCACGGATGAGCATCCCTTTCCCACGCGACTATCAGCAAGTTGCTCATGCGGGTCAAGGAATTTCTCCTGAAAAGGCCTGTAAAGGTCACCCTGTAGGACCTACATACCCTAGACTATTGTATTGACAAAGGGGGTTTCATGAAAACTAACTTGTCTCTCCCCGTGTGCAACGTGGGTACAATGGCTGACTGCAACGGCAGAAAAATCTCGTGGGCTCCACACTAGAGTACGCATTAGTAAGTACAAATGAGGTGGCCATATGGGCCCCATGCCCTTATATATCACCATTCTGTCATTTTCCAGAGACCTATTTAGGAGCCCACAAGCTCCTTTCACAAAATCGCCAGAGGCAGTCGGATCAGGACATCTTCATCTACGTCATGGTAACACCCGTTCAATTCACCAAAACTTTTCATTTTTAAGCTCTTTTCACGTTTCAGAAACCCCTTTAGGTTTGCCTTATTTTGATACATCTTATTCATTTCATTTTAGTTATCATTTTCTTATACACATACCTTTCTCACTTGGGGTACTAGCTTCTGAAGTTGCAGGTTATCAACAAGGTCATAATGAACCTTTCCCCTTAATGGCAATCAACAATTAAAGTATCATTCTCCACTCAACATTATAGGTTTCCTCATAAAATTTGCATATCATGTCATCATTTCTCTAAAATAAACCATAGGGTCTACCATCTCGACAACATTTTCCATCACCTTCCACCTGCACATTGTAAACATCCACGCCGATCAATAGAGCTTTAGCCACATGGATTAACCCAATTCATCGTTCCCTTGACATTGTCAATATCCATGATCACTCTCTCAGGCTTGGGAACCAGTTCATATGCGTGGCTAGAAAAACAACCTCATACTTCTCTTCTTCACTCATTGCTTACCCAGCCCATCCCAGGCCACTATTCTTGTTTCTTGTTAGATCAAACTAGATGCACCACTGCATTCCACATTATGCCTACCACTAATCCATATTGTAGTAGACCATTTGCATCATTACATCTACCTCATTGACCTCACACTGAGGCCAACCAATGGGCCCCCCACCCTTAGCAAAAAACCCACATGCATCATCACGCAAGCCACCATTTTATTGGGAAACCCATCTCTATGTTTGTACATCCAAAACTACTTTTACATTCTTTTGGCAAGTGTACAAAGATTTTTTAAGGAAAAGGATTCTCACCCATATTTTTGTGTTAATTACCTGGCAACAATCCTTATTCACCCTTCGTTGGAGCTCACTTTTTTATCTACACCATTACCCATCATTCACTCAGTACTTACCATGATAGTGAGAACATACTTATGCCTCCCCTAGATGTCCTACCAACTCCAGGGACATACCTCAACAAAATTTTGTTTTCACTTTATAGCTATAACCTTGGGCAGTTTTTTGTATCCTCCCATATTGTCAGTTCTCGCTATCATGCCTTTTAACTCATCATATTACAAGCATCTACCTAAGTTTCACATAGATTTCCTAAATCAATTTTCAAGTGGTTGGCGTTCATTTCATGTTGACATGAACACTCACCTTTCAGGATCGAAGCAGTAACTTAGTTGCTTCCCCCCTTGTTTGAACAATCTTGGGTGGCACAATGGGAAATATTATTTCCTATTGATGTTATCAATCTCCTTGACATTCAACACTAGCATAAGTTTTCATGCCAAAGTAGTATCATACTTTATGACAGTTGCAATTCTCTCATTTAATCGAAGACCCATACATCCCATAACACCTCGTTCAATAGTGCTTTATATTTGAGGCATGGGGGCACCCAGTTCAGCGTATTTGTCAGAGATGCCCTTGAGGGAAAGAAAACAATTATCTTCTTTAGCCATCAACATGTCAACCACATCAACGCTAACTTGACAAGACCTTTCTTATATGATTGTAATACTTAGTCATAGTTATCATAATGAGCATGGGATATGCCTGCCTCATATAGACACTTTTGTACCAAATTTCTTTAGAGCATGGTTTTATTTAGTTTTCAATCAAGGATCTTTCCCTAATCATCTCCACATTAAGTTTCTCTGTCTCTCAAGAAGTTAGCAAAATGTGATGTATTTCGGCTATAAGCTTGCTTCTAACCTCACACATCAGAGGGAAACTGTTATCATGAGAAAATCGTACACTCATATGTACGTAGCACAAGACACTCGGAGTTAGGGATCAACACATACATATGTTACATTTTCAGTTGGAAACATCACAAAGACCCAAAAATGAAAAGATTTCCCGAGTTTGAGTTAAAAAATTGCCCCTTGTGGGTGTACCACAGTTGGAAATTAACTACCTCAAAAAATTTTCGTCGATAGCTACGAGAGTCGCAAAAAGCCCAGTCAACACCTTAGGACACGAACTTGCTTGAAGAACACTTCACCTATTGACATGATGGGTAGACCATTCAAGATTTGAGCCCCAAGAAGCTTTAATGGCTAGTAGATGGTAGCTTTCATCTCATTTATGAGGCAAACAACCACATTGATGAGCCAAAGGAGGGAAAGAGTGTTCAAAGTTTCTATAAATACAAGTTCATGGAGAGCCAAAACAAGGAGAATTTGTTCGTTGTTATGCTGACAAAATTGCTCCAAAGCAATCTAGCATACCGTTGTGAGGAGAATTCCACCATTGTATAGAGTTTTCTATGATTCTTTGAGAGAGAAAGAACTTACAAATGAGATTGAAAAGGGGGAATCGTTATTGAGATATTTTGAGCACCATTGCTCAAACAACTCTCTTCAAGTGTCTTTGATACTTTTATTGTAACTCTTCCACCACCAACAATCACTAAAGATGATCATGTTCTTATAACATTGTTGATTTGTTTTGTTTCACAAGCTTGTTTTGTGTTATTTAGTCTAGTTTTAGTTTAGTTTTGTTCATGCATTGTCTTCATTACTTTCAATGCTATGTTGATCTATTTTCATCCACTAACACATCTCATTTGTTTTTATACTCTTTCTAGGAAGAAACCAATTGCAAAGAATTTTTTTTGGGACTCATATGTGGCCAAACATACCATAAAGGAAAGTAGGTCGTGGACCACGGGTTGTCTGAACATGTTTGACAGGGAACGCCATTATAAACCCTCATCGCTTTAGTGTGTACGGAAAATGAAGTGGCTAACCTTATCCACATGGTGGATACAAATGATATTATTATATTTACAATATTATTATAATAATCCACTTTGTTTTTAGATGCAGGTAAGTGCCAAGTGAAATGGAAGAGGTAAGCAATATTTGACACGCTAATGCATAATACGAGGTGATGTGGAAATTGAAGGTGCCACATCACCTTCTTGTGACCATCGAAGACCTCGAAAGGAAGCAAAGAGAGGCTAAAAGAATAAAAAGCAAACAAAAACCTAAAAAAAACAAGATTTAAAAAAAAAAAAAACAAAAAACATTAAAGAAATTACATGGAGGGTCCCCATATATTTTGTGAAAAAATATATGGGAGCGTTGTGTCCACAACACAACAACAAGCCCAAGGTGAAACCCCCGCGGCTATTGTAATATCATAGCTTGTCATCCCTAAAGATAAAAATATAATCATAAACTATAAAGTTCCAACCATATTACAATACCACCCACTTATATTCGAGCCTTGTGGCAGAACATTACACCGAATTATATCCATGGCCCATCGCATGTTTATTCAACCTTTATGAATTACATTTATGGCCCAATGAATGGCACAGTTGTTGGGTTAACTTACCATATAAATACCACCATATTAAAACTATACAATCGTGACCCATTAAAACCTCGGTGCATCATCTATTGTTTTATTATAATGCTAGTCATTGGAAGGTCAAATAACATTTGCAATGGTGGCACCATTCATCGTGGAAGGTCACGGGGTCAAGCCTATTGGTTTTCTTAGTGTGATTAGGGTTAGCACAATATTTCTGAAATTCTAATAATTACTTTTTGATGTAGATCTTCTTTTAACTTATTCCAATATATCATTCAACAATTATACTTCAAAAATTCAACCATAAAGAACAGTGGAATGATAAAGATCACAATGCATAAGAGAAGACAAGATTTACCTTAGGAAAACCCACAAAGGGGAAAAATCCGGCAACCTTTTTCAATAGAAATTTTTTTCTTGTTCAATAAGAGACACACCTAGACCTATGGTCAAACTTAGTCTTCTCCTTAAAGTCAAGTAACCCAATCAGATGTAGCAATTTTCTATGTCTATTTGACCCAGAATTTCATCCTTCCTGCAGTGACCAATTGCCCCATAATTTAGGCCCTGCAATAGTTGCCCAATTACCTAGAAAATTCGACCCCCTACATCAACTGCCGCCAAAAAATGTGAACCAAAGAGAGATATACTAGTTAACAAGTGCGAGTAGATAGAGAAAGAGAAGAGAGAGATTTCAACCTCCTTCTTTGTCCTTTGTTTGCTTACCAGAACTTGTCTTGTGTGTGAGAGATCGAATGCCCAAGTGGAGGCAGAGGTGTTGCCTTTATATAGTGATTTGTCTAGATTTAATGGATGCCTTTTGGAGCGAGGGCCAACTTGACTTGGAGGGAATCCAACTTGTCACTTTTGGAACCAAAATTTACGTTTTAAAAATTCAAATTTTCATCTTTTAAAAGTCGCAATGGAACTTTGACTCAAAATAAATTTTCTTTTGACACAAGCATTTATAAATATACGTTACAAATTCAACAAAACACGTGGACCTTCCCTTTGGGGTTGACATTATAACAAAATTACTTAAAATATATATATCTATGTTCACTTTTTAACCACAAGTCATGGCCCAATGGTTAGATCATTCTCCTACCTCCACGTTGGGCAGAGGTTCGATTCCCATTATGGCCCGGTTGTTACGCTGTCAACAAAACACACTTTTGGTGCTCTAAGGTGCCATGTGTTGTCCTTCGATTGGGCCATGTGGCACGCTCCCATTTTTTCACATGCATACCTAGTCACTGCCCATCTCGATGTTATGTCAACCTCTACTTACCACGTGTTAACCTGTGATCGACTTTTCAGCCATGTCATCCACTATGACATTGTTGCACGGACTCTACCATGTCATCGCAAGAATTGCCACATCACCATACTAGAGTGCCCTGTGGCACCTCCTGGTGCTACCACGTGGTATCCTTACAAACCTTTTTCTTTGTTTGTCACAAAATTCAAAACCTCTTAACTTTCACATACGAGCGACTTTTTTTGTTGTTTGACACGAACTTCAAAACCTCATAACTTTCACATACAGACTCTATTTGATGTGATTCAAGTTACATTGGAATCATCTCATCAAGCTCTTCAACATGGTGTTGTTTCCATCAACTTTTGAGAACTTTGATTTTTATTCCTTTCGAAGTTCCTCCTAAATCATTCCTCCCTACTTAAAAGTTGTTGGACCTCCAAAAGGTTAATAATCATACACAGAGTGATGGAAATACCTCCTCACTAGTCGGGTATTTGCCCACCCTGTTTTATGCACCTACTTCATCACAAAAAGTTGCACAAAAATTATGATAATTAAAACGATATTGCTACCCATTTGCATTTTCACACATCCTTTTGCATTTGTTACCCACTACCACCCATGTAAAACACATTAGAAACATTAAAAAACATAATATTAATGGAATTGAGCTAACCATATTTATCATCCTCTTCACATATTCACACAACAAATTCTCTAAGCAAAGCAAACTATAACGAATATTTGTCATCCACTTTTAGCCAACATGAGCCAATGGTTTCTCTTCCTCTAGTTTCTCCTCTTATTTTGTTGGTATATGCACAATCTTCTTGCCTCTCTTTGGACGAAGCTCTGGATGGCATTTCCAACATTTAGCTTCCCGATGTCCACCATTGTTGCAACAAGTGCAATGGTTCTTTCACATCTAGCCTTTCTTGCCCTTCTATTCCTTCCAATGTGGAGATGGGTCTTCATGTTGTGTCCCCTTCTTTTTCAACATAACTTTATTGTACAAAACCATTCTCTTCCAACATTGGGCAACATTATGGTTAGTTAACCCACAAAAAGTGCATGGTTTCCTATGCCATAAACCTTTTACATTGTCAATCTTCTTATAATCAAAAGGAATATTGGAATAGTTAGGCATATTAACACTTCGGTGGTTGCCACTACTACTCATAGGTTATTCTTGTAATGGTTTATCCTTTGGAGAAATCCATGCTTCCACTGCCTTGGAGCATTCCCCTTCACTATACCACAATCCTACATAATAAGGTCTTGCTTCCACCTTTAAAGGATCAATTATACCTTGGATGTTAGTTCCAAGGCCCTTTCCATCATAGCCCATCTTGGTTAACAACCTCAATCCAACACGTTGAGATTGCCTCTTAAAATCACCAAGAGAATGAGGAGTGAGAAGAATGAGAACTTGAAGGAGGAGGAGAAGAAAAATAAGTATTTTTCCATTCCTGATACATTTTGTCTACCATGGCCTTCATCGCCATGAAATATTTACAAAACTCTGCTTCACAAACAAAAGGATTCGTTGTAATAAAGCCCTTTATAGATCTATTCACCATAATCATTTTTAAGTATGCTTAGGGTTCCAATCATTGGCCCTTATTGATGTGGATCTACCCACTGCATCTTCACCCACTGTATCCCCCATGCTCAAGTGAAAGTAGATAGAGTAGCTAAATTTGTTGAATGGATCCAACACTTTCAATGGTAGGTTCATGATATCTCGTTGAAAGTCAATTCCAACTACAAGCAGTGATAGATCGACATTGGGTCCCACACAAATTCTAGGTTGACGATAAGGTTTGGTTTCATTTATAGAAAGAACACCTCACAAACCCCCCATAGGAAGTTCATATCACTCTAATATAAGCCTTACACAATCACAAAAGATGTAGGTGAAAATGCCTTTGAATTGATTATTCCCCTCTTTCTTTGGATTGCACCTAGTATTTAATATGGAGTTGCTTCGGCCATATTTTCAATCTCTGTTGGATACCTCAAAGGCAACTAACAATTGGCCTTCCTATTGAAAAATCTAGCAATCCTAGTGCAAAACCCCACTAGGTGACCTGGGCCTTATGGAAACAAGAGATCAACCACCACTATCACCTTAGTGGCTTCTCTCCAATTGTTTAGTGGTGAATTTAATTCCACAAGGGGGGCATTCCTACACAATATCACCAAAGGATATTCAATAATAAGGGCTTAATAGCGATGCAAGGTCTAATGGTTGAAGGAAAGGTATTTGTGAAGCCTTCAGGGGATAATAAAAAATTGCACTAAGTTTAGGAATGCTTCCTCAAGACCAATGTAATTTAGAAGAGAGATGTTATAAGTTAGGGTTTGTAAGATATGTGAGTTTAGGGCACACAATGGCATATGGAAACTCTAAGTGATAGTCTATAAAGTATGGATCAACAAAGGAGAAAAGTTATCAAAAAGATAGATTAGGTTTAGGGTAAATGAAGTTGTTTTGTGGTTGAAACATGCATAAAGTAGTAATAAAAAGATGGCTTCAGCTATATTTGGGGTTTTAATATGCAAATAATGCTAGATTTTTCCTTTTCCAAGTTTATTAAGTGCAATCCCTTTGCTAGAGAAATAACACATAAATATTAAATTGTTGAAAATGAAAATTAAACCCAACGCTAAACCTAGTTACCAAAATATTAAAGAAAATTGTAGAAATCAGAGCTTGATCAATACCTACTATACTAGTGCCTTGATCTAATTGGGAAATGGAGTCATTTACGACAAGATCTATGAAAAGGGCCTTAATAAGAGTGGACAATGTTGGGGCCACAAGGTTGTTTCTTCTCTTGAAATTGGGCAAAGTAGCCTCTGGAATGTATTGGAAAGGAGTCAAGCAATCCTTCAAGGGATCTTTGTTGCATGTGTGATACCACTTGAAAGTCCTCTCAAGATCAAGTGAGATCAACATCATTTGGGACATAAAACCATTAAAGCATCATAATCGACCATGGAGAGGCACATATATACTTCACACAAGACAACTTCAAATGTCTAACTAGCTCAGGATTTGTAACACAAGTTACCTCACTGATGTTAGGGTTGATTAAGTCAACAACTTTATTAGGTGTTTACAACCCCCAAGGGAAGAGGCATATCCTAGGTAGACCCATTAATAAATATTGTATGCAATAAGGTGGTCATGGAGTGGAAAAGACTTCAAGGAAGATGACACAACCATGATACAAGAAAATGTGGCTCTATCATCATAAGTGTAATGATGTAAGTAGGAATCAATCAATAGAGACGAATAATAGGGAAGGATGGAAAGTGGTAAGCCCCGATTACCTTGGACACGCTATATCGATTAGTGCGCCCCCAGTAGTTCCCTTCCTAAACCATAAGGCATTAGAAGAGGTCCCACAAAATTAGAGTCAAATGCTAACCTCCTAGGTGGAGTGTGGGAACAAGGATACAACCAAGAGTGATCAATCATCCAACTTGCTCTGTGATTCATATTAATATAACCATAACATCAAACGAAAGCAAGTGATTGCTAAAATGCATTAAGCATATGTTAATAAATGACCTACCTTCCTCCAAGAAGAATTTTAGATGGGAAAGATCACTAACCAAAGAAATAGATGGAGAACTTTGGCATAATGCTATCTGAAGACCATCACAAGGTTGTTAGCTAGTTGGTTGTCAAATGAGGAGAAAAATTTTCTCTTATGGGTTGCCCACTTTTAATGGGTAATAGGGCCCCATAGAACTTAATCATAATTACATTGGAAAGCTACAATATATTGAATCATGGACACTTTCCAGTAGAACATACATCTCTATCACATTGTAAAAGCAAGGTAGCTTCTTCACCAAGGCTAGTGACTCACTAGGATCTAAGTTCAGTAGAAGTTTCCCCATATGATGAGGTAACTTGACACAAAGGAGACCATTTCTCCCTAAGGGGGGAGAATTGATCCAAGTGGATTTCAATGGTCACCTACCTCTTCCACTAATTCAATAGTTATCTATCTTCTAAGCAGTTTTTTTTTATAGTTTTTTTAGGTCCCAAATTTCAAGGGCCATTTTGAGGTCGTAAATGATGTCTGTGGCCATTCAAGGGGAAAGAGGTGCCCTAGCCTATTATTTTTCCATGACACTGGAGAATTTAGGTTTACATAACCAACTCAAATGCCAAAACAAACTACTTTGCATAGCGAAATAAATACAACAATAAATCAACACATGCACAAATATACAACTTTTTACAATTTTCCAATAACCCAAATTCATTCTATTATCAATCTATAATACAATAGTCTAGGGCTCTTGTATCAGGGATCATGGCCCTCATACAATCACCGATACAAGGACTACACCTAGGGTTTGGTGTTTATCATTCGACAACTAATCTACCCTGAACAAGACAACTCTTGACCTACTTGTTGGTGTGGTGCCCTGCATCCCTTTCAATCCACATGTCTTGACACATCTTTCAATGTTTTTACTCCTAACCTGCAACTCTACCTCTATCAATGATCCACGTCCTATAGGTCACTGAACACATCCCCAATCTTCCCTCTAGTTGATCATTAGTCCTTCAATGAATCCAACTCATAGGGTCTCCTTGTGAGTTGTTCACAACTCCGTTTATGAATGACTCCTAAACTACCCACTACTAATCCTCACCTCTTGGGGAATTCTTCCATCTATTGCCTTCTCATGCTACTCCAATTAGGAAAACTTAGGGCATGGAGGGTTGCCCTATATCACCGCAAGATGTCATTCTCTTTCAACAAACTTGGGCTCAACAATTGGTCCACCTGGTTGCCTTCTTTTGTCCTTCAAAGAGTTAACCCTTTACCTCTCTTCTTCTACAGTGCTAACAACTACTCTTTGTTCTTCAAGAGGTTGTACATAGGGCTTGGAGCAAGCCACTACAAACTTCCCGAAATTATTCCTTTTGACTGCTCCAAATACTGCCCAAAACTAGGATAACCATCCACTAGATAGACATCAAAACAATAAGGCTAAACATACCTTGTTATACAAATTCCTTATGCCCTCCTTATCCATGGTTTTGTGCTTGCTCCTGAGGTATTCGGCCCTCTACTTAAGGCTTATGTAATAGTTGTTACAACCCCACGAACTTATGCTAAACTACCTTCAAATGACTGTGGCTAACCCTCTTTCTGCAAGCTCCTTCCTTCACTCCACTCTAGGACAATTTCATTAGAGAAATTTTGAGGTCTACAATGGGCCTCTTCAGGAATATTATAAAATAATAGTGTTACTAATAAAATAGGATTAGATTACATCATCAAATTTTAGAGGGAAAAAGAAAATACTACTTTTTCAACTTATCTCCCTACGATTTCACTCAAATTTCGAGCAGTAACACTCATTGGATGTGGAATTTAATTCTCCATCCAAGGAGTACCCATGTTGCATACTTTCGATGGACCTTGCTACACGAAAAATGAGAAATAAATGAAAATATGTGAATGTAATCACGTTTTTCATGTATTTCTCATTTTCATGTAGTAGGGATCATCAAAGTATGCACCGTGGGTACTCCTTGGAGAGAGAATTAAATTCCACATCCAATGAGTGTTCCCACTCGAAAATTGAGTAAAACTATAGGGAGTTAAGTTGAAAATACGAGCTAAAAAAATAGAGGCTCATTTTAGACTCCAAAAATGGTGAATCATACCCCATGGTTGAAATCATCATCTTGAATCCTATTGGTTCTTATAAAGTTGATTTTTGTTGTAAATTTTGTTTTGAGGCTCATTTTAGACCTCAAAATTCTCTAATGTCAGCGTTCTACTGCTCCTTTCATACTACAAGATGACACCTAGAACAACTCAGTGTTGAGCCCGGGTGAACAAAAGAATCTCAACCTAATAAACCAGAGAATTAGACCTCCAAACTAGCACAAAAACCATCCAGAATTCTCCTCCCCCTCGTTGGTTTATCCTTGCTCAAACTCGTCCCAAACATTCATGAGAAACAGACCCAAAACATACTTATTTTCTCTCCTTCACCATGCCTCTTAGAGCTACAACTGCCTCAGAGGTATTCTCCATGACATTTTGCACTAAAGATGTGTCAAATGAGGTTGCTCCTCTCTTTTATTTATATGTTTTCTTAGGGTGCACAACAACTAGCCCTTAGGAGCTTATTTCATGTCAAGCCTACATGAAACCTTTTTGCAAACCCACATAAAACACATAAAAATTAGTTTCTCTTAAACCATAACTCCTCTCTTGGTGTTCTTCACGACCCCTTGCTCCTTTAAGGGTGCTCTTCCATTTCCAAGGGTCAAATAATCAAATCTCCTCTTAGTTTTGGGCCCACTCCTTTGGGTACAAGGCCCCAACCTTGGGTTCATAGCCCACAAAGCCTTTTTGTGGTGCCAATTCCTCCATAACCCTATCTCCTAGAGTTTGGAGTACCTCCCAAGCTACCAATTTCAACATAACCAAGAGTTATAATCCTCATATAATTATTTCTAAAGAGTTATTGTATGCCTCAAATGAATATTGTATCCAAAAGTTGTGCCCCTAGAAAGTTGATGTACCAAATAACCACCTCATGGACTACAAACCTTTTGGCACTGCATCTTCTAGGGTTAGGGTTTTGGGCCTTTAGGGTTCTTTCCTTATGTTAAAAGGTCGTTCTTTCGACCTCTTGTAATAACATTTTGCAAATGAGTGTATCCATCATCGCTCTCTCTTTTTAAAGATAGCTACCACCATTCTAGCCAGTTTGTGTTCTACTATGTTTTGTTATTTCATTATTAATAGAAGTTGGGTTTTCACTATATAATTGTACTCTCTGCAATATTTATCTTCTTATGTTTTTCACTTCATTCCTTGTACAACCTAGATCAATATTATGGATGATAAGCAATGGATTTCCTT
Source organism: Pinus taeda (assembly GCA_000404065.3). Lineage (NCBI taxonomy): Eukaryota > Viridiplantae > Streptophyta > Pinopsida > Pinales > Pinaceae > Pinus > Pinus taeda. Next base: position 32,513 of record APFE031028269.1, on the reverse strand, counting down.
ATTTATTTTGTACTTTGCAATAAAACCCTATCAATGGTATCGATGGGTAGTTGAAAGGAAACTTCATTCTTAACACTATATTTCTAATATTATACTATTGTTATCAGCAAGGCCCTTTAACTGTAATTGTACCCTCTCTCTCTCTCTCTCGCACACACACACACACACACACACACATTAAGAAGACATAGTTCTAGAATCATCTCATCGCATTCTTGTACATTTGTTTTATTATCAAAAGAGGTTGTCCCTTTGAAGAGGCTTATCTGTCATTTTTATATCTACTTCTCAAGATGTGGAGCTTCTTCTCTATATTTTCAAGCTATGTTGATATTTGTTACCTAACAAAAAATCTCATTGTGTAAACATGTAAGCTAGAGCATATGTAATTGTTCACTGACTCCAATATCTAAAGAGTGAATCATGAGAAGTGAATCAACTACACGCCTATCATATCCCTAAAAATGCCTAACGATTCAATCAAATGCCAAGCACCAATGTAAATGGATCAAGTTGTCGTTTTCTAGGTCAAATAACCATTCAAGTGAACAAATTGCTCTCATAAAATGACAAAAGATATTGTCAATCAACATCTCAACCTTATATCATGTGCAAGATCCAACTATAAGATATTGAACCATAATTCTACCAAAATAACCATGGTTATGAACTCTTGCATTTTTGCTACCCATTTGTGTTGCTCTTATGATGATAGTCTTTGCTCCAAGAAGTACTTTAGGTTGTGATGGTCTATCTTGACTTTACGTGTCTTCCAATGAGATATTACCATTATTTGTTTATTGCATGTAAAATTGCGTCCATTTCCTTTTATTTGTAGATTTCATAGTCTTTTTCTTTGAATTGTTTATTTTCAAAAGCTAACAGTCTCCTTTCTTGCATCAACATTACTTCAATTCCTTGTCCTAATGCATTACATTCAACTGTGAATGCTTTACAAAATCAGAGGTTGCCAATATTGGTGTAGAAGACATGGCATCCTCTAAGAGAGAGAATGCCAAAGTATCCTTGTCATTCCATACAAATACTCGTTTTCATTCAAGAGAATGTCCATGTGTCTACAATGTGTACATAGTTCTTAACAAATTTCTGAGAATATCCTCTACATAAAAATCCTCTATGGCTCATAATGTTCCCAGGAATAGGCCATTTTGTAATAGCTTAGATCTTTTGAGGTCCACCTTAACCCCTTCCTTTGAAACAATATAACCCAAACACTTCTTGTTTCCCAAAAGCATATTTGGATTTTTTTACATGCAATTGATTATTTTCAAGAAATTATAGGACATTATTAACATGATTAATGTGGTATTTCTATGTTTTGCTATAGAAAAGTATATCATCAAAGGTTTTGCTCAACATGAAGGAATAGGTTATGAAAAAACTTGTTCCAACATCTAAATGGAACACAATTAGAATAAGTTATCAATTTGGTTACTCAACAAGGTTGAAAATTACATCAAATGGTTTCCAAACTACTTTTATGAATTGTGATCTCAAAGAAGTTGTCTTCATGATTCAACTAAAAGGGTGTAAAGTTACAAGAAAAAAAAGATAAAATATGCAAGTTATTGAAAGCTTTATATGGCTTTAAAAAAGCTCCTCGACCTTGGTATGCAAAAATAGATGATTATCTTAAAAAGGTGGGTTTTCAAAGAAGTGAATCAAATGACACATTGTATTTCTAAATGCAAAACAAGCACTTGGTGATTATTGTACTCTATGTTGATCACTTAGTCATTGCAAAAAACAATGAAAATCACATTAAACAGGTCAAGGAAGAACTTCAAGCATGTTTCAAAATGTCAAATTTGGAGCCACTTCATTATTATCTTGGACTTGAAGTAAATCAACAACCTCATCACATCTTCCTTAGTCAAACCAAGAATGCCACTAAATTGGTAAAATAATTTGGCATGAAATATTGTAAACCTTTTCTTATCCCCATGGAGTAGAATTTAAAACTTTCAAAATTTGAAGGGTGGAATTAGTAGACAGTACTAGGTACAAGCAATTGGTTGGAATCCTCATTTATTTAACAAATACTTAACCAAATTTGTCATATCCTATAATCTATTAGCATACATTCAAGGTTTATGCGAGAACCAAGGGAAAGTCGTTGGAATTCAGCAAAAAATATATTGAAGTACATTCAAGGCACAAAAGATTTTGGCATTCTTTCTAAAATAACAAACATTTTATACTTGTTGGATAATCAAATGCTGATTTTGCAGGTGGCATTCATGATAGAGCATAAACTTCAGGTCATTTTATGGCCATGGGTTCAATGACAGTGCCTTGGACTTGCAAAAGTAGCCTACAATTGCCAATTCTTCAACAAAACCAAAGTACATATCAACTTAGGAAGTACCATGCAAGATTGTTTAGCTAAGCAGGATTTTACATGATCTTGGTCTAACTCAAAAGTCAAGAACAACTTTATTGATCGACAATCAATCAACATTAAAGATTACCAAGAATCCAATATTTCACTCGACGACTAAGAATTTGAACACCAAGTACCACTTCATTACATCTCCCATCATCAAGGACATCATCGAGGCTTTTATCCATCTAAAGATCAAACTTATAATATTTTTACTAAGCCTCTTAGTAGAATAGAATGAACTTTCAGATTAAAAAGGGAAATGTTAAATTAATAATCCTAGAAATTTCTAGAAGTCTAGATAAATAAATAATGATGTAATAATCCTAGAAAGTTTTTGAACCCGGAATAAACTAATAATTGTATTTATTTGTTGTTCATTGAATATTTAGTTGATTATGTAAAGGACATTTATCATACTTATGTGATTATGTGATTGGTTGTTCACCTAGAGTCAAGCTATATGAACTAGCTCATTTTTTATGCAAGGTAAATAGAATTTGACACTCACTACTATTGTAATTAGGTTTTCTTTATTCAATAAAATTATGTGTTCGAAAACACTTCAACAAAAACAATACAGCTAAGTTTATGCTTTATAGTTGCTTTTTTTATTGCAGTTGACAAAACAACAAACAACCTACCGGTCATGTGGTATTGAAAATTGATCCTTAAATGGCAAATGTCTGAAGCTACATTGTAAATCTGGTATTTATTCCTAACATGCACATAATTTTATAAGTAAAAATGAAGTTTTCAAATTTCTTTTCTCATATCTACAAAAAAAACCCAATGAGCAAGCACACGGATTATCTAAAAAAGCATTATGCATACAAGAAGAAATACTATTTGAATAGGAATTTAAGGAAAAAATCTTTCAGTAACTTCTCCATCTTTATATCCAAAGTCAGACAATGGAAGTTTGTTCCATGTTAATATTAGTACATCTAAATCTCCAAGTTTTTCCAAGCCTAGAAATGGACCAAGATAGGTATCTATTGAATGTAATTTTTGGTGCTACAAGCCACAAGTTCGGGAATAAAATGCCAATGGATGACTGTAATATTTAGTATAGTAAGAGGTTAAGGAATAAAATGCGAAAGGAATGACTGTAATATTTAGTACAAGAAGCCCTTCTCGGTCTTTTTGGAAGAAAGAGGTGAAGACCTATAACTCTTGAAGTGTTGAAAGCCCTGTATATATATTTTGATCTCAAAATTTAAATATCAAATATAAATCTTTTGTTCATAGAAAAATGAAGAAATTAACCATGAGACATGTGGTGGCATTATTTACGTAACAGAGTCCTCTTCTTCCGCTCTTGTCACTTCATAGTCCCTCCTTACTCTGAGCCACAGTGCCATGGACTATTTTATTACTATTCATTTAAGTGCATTTGCATTACATATATTTCAATTTAGCAAACATATGAAAAGATCACGTCCATGTCCAGGGGTTTTATACTTAGTCCACAGGGATATTTGCCCAAGCAAAATAGCCATGTGGCATTTACACACAAAACTCTATAATTAAATTTCCATAATTAAGACCAAAATGCCATGTGGTATATACTCGTGTGGTGATCATAAGAATTTTGCTCTTTAGGAAACCCCACACACTCAATAATAGATAGTAGATTTGTCCAAAGCAGGATTGGTTGGCCAGGAAGTTATTAGCCACAATATTTCCCTCAACATTGTTGACAGGCTTCCCGATCTGTGTCTACCATGGGAACAAACAGACTTTTGAAAGCTTTTCACAATCATACTAAGGTGAGACATAATAAAAGATATCCACTTCACCTAGAAAAGTCATTAACAACACAACAAAAGAGATTTTCACATAACAACAGCTAGAAACCAGCCAAAATAAGGGCACACTCCATACACATGAACACAAGTTACAACACACTTTACCAGGTTAACAAATACACGCTCTAATATCCTATTTGGGCAAAAAAACGTTTACATATGTGTTTTGAACTTTTGATCTCTCAGGACTGGCATGTAAGCAAAGCTCTCACATGTCCGTTAAATTCAATGCTTGATACTATGAGAAACACAAGATGGGGTGCAAAACACTGGATTGAACAATCAAAGGCCACACCAAAAATTTTCCTACTCTCGAATTTATACCCGTAAAGTTGTATATTACATATCGGTATTAGTGGTAGATTTCTGCGGAGGGTGGAAGAGTATCCACATGCGGAAATATCTTTGCTGCCTATTTATTTGGAACGAGGTGATTGTGAGTTCCGTTGGTGGCCTACATCTAGAAGATTCCCAGCAGATAGTGTTGCATTTAAGACTTAAGTCACACACCTAATAACATTACAATCTTATATAGATGCCCAACCTATCTTATAATTAAAACAAATAAAGGCACAAATTATGCTATAGAAGACAGAACAGTTTGAAAAAGCTCAAAAGTTGGAAACCTATTCTTGCCTTATAATTTGAGCAAAACAAAACCTGCAACATGCTTCAAATATTTATAATCAGTCAATTACTGCTTGACACCTAGGGAAAGAAATCTATGACAGTTCACCACAGAGTTCTAAACACCCTCTGTCTAAAGTCAATATTCATAGAATAGGTTTTATTAATGAGCACGTTGAGTCCATCTTTCCAAAAGTTGAATCACAAATTTTCTTGCCCATTTGGTTGTTGATTTCTGTCCTTTTAGCATTTGAACTTTCAGATTTATGTATGGAGAACAATGTGCCATAGGATAAATCTAAGGCTGTTGTAGTCCATGGTCCCCGCAGAGCAGGTTTTGAGGCAAAATTGCTAAGAGATTTAACCGTGCTACTAAATGACAGGTCAGTGTCAGCCCTCAATAGCAAACATTAAATAAGCAGGGAGAATGTATGAGTGCATTATTTAACATCAACAGTCTTTGGGACAACTTTATCGGAAGGTCGACTTCAAGGCAGTTTTAAGGTTTGTATACTTTCTACAAAATATTTTTGTACCAAAATCAAATAACAGGTCTTTGCCTTACATTGTAATATCTCCTATTACAATGCAACAGAAAAATCAAAAGCAGCGGCAATTTCTCCTATTACAGATGCAACATAAAAAGCAAAAGTGGTAGCTTTAGAAAATATATAAAACAAGCAACACTCTTTCAACTGTGAGAAGTTATAGCTAGCTGGAAGCAGTTGTTAAAGGGCTCGATACTTGAAATTTCGGTGTTATTAGACATTAGTTTCCCGGTCTATTTTCCTTCTCCGTGTTTCTAGACTAGTCTTTGCTAGCTACTAACATAGCAGGTGTATTCATCGAAGAATAGCATTAACAAAAAGTTTCTAAAGACTGTGATGCGACCACTAAATGCATGGCCATATTTACTAATGCGGCAATACTAATTGACTAAGTCTCATTAAAAACAATAGCTGATCAAGAAACAAACAATTCAATTCATACCTCTGTAAAGGATATAAGAATTTAAAATCCCCTATATTTGGCCCTATGAGATTTGAACGTTTACTTTTTACAAGTTACCCATAATTTAAACAAAATAAAAATTTCATATTTAACATTTTAACAAACTCACAATCAACGCTATCAGAACCAAACCGGTGATTGAACTGAAAAACCCTCTGAACCGGGAACCAAATTGGAACCAATAAAAAGCCTGGACCAAAAAACTGGTTGACTAAAAACACATAAAACATTCAAATTTTAAAGAAACATATATATTCATGTGCATACATATGAATCCAAACCATTTAACACAAATACACAAATGTTCTCATTTATAATATTATATAACATGTAAGGGTGCACATAACCAAAATAGCATCATTTATCATTTTAACAAACTCAAAATCAATGCTATCGGAACCGAACTGGTGATTGAACTGAAAAAACCTCTGAACTGGGAACCAAACCGGAACCGGTAAAAAACTTGGAAAAAAAATCAGCTGACTAAAAACACATAAAACATTCAAATTTTAAAGAAACATATATATTCATGTGCATCCATATGAATCCAAACCATTTAATACAAATACGCAAATGTTCTCATTTATAATATTATATAACATGTAAGGGTGCACATAACCAAAATAGCATCAAGTGCAATCCCCATCTCTAAACTGGAAATAGAATAACAAACAAACTCTAGATGGTCTCTGGCATCCAAAACAAATAATGTTACAACAAATACCTACATATTATCAAAATCATTGACTATATTGGAATCTTTGTCATCAATATCACCCTCTAAGCATTATAATAAGATAGAAAAACATAGCAAGTCAAGTCAAGATTCTGTTTGAGTGATGCGTACATTTTTAGTACAGTCATGATAGAGGAGTTCAACAACCAATGCCACTAACATCAAGGTGCATAGACGGTTTGGTGCTCTTGATTAAATACTAGTTTCATTCCCTCATACATGTCAACATCTAATGGAAACATTGCAATCCCCCCAATCCTGAAACCCTGAAAAACTGTAAATCTACTGGATTTGAGTGAGATCTAAAATTCTACTTTTTCCATATGAAATTCAATGAAATCGTAACCACTCTCAAACATCTTAAATCATTTTACTTTTACTTTAAGAATTTAACATTACCGTGAATTGGATAGCAATACCAAGGCCATAGGCTTGAATATTAGATTGTCCCACTCAGAAATTCTTGTTTTTCTTTAAACAAAATTTGAAAATTGTGTTTAGAACTTCTTTGGTCAAATTGTACTGAACCAACTGATCCAGTGACAAAAGACCAATTCGGTACCAAACCAGCCATTTCTAGTTCCAGACCTCGAACCAGACCGGTTTGACCCCAAATCGATGGGACTGGCTGGCTCTGGTCCTGTTCTGATAACATTGTTCACAACGAAAAGAAAGGGAACAATGAATGATAGTTTCAAAATTACGAAAATAGTGCATGATAGTTGCAAAATTACTAGCAATAAAACTAGTGATGCTAATTTCTTTTTTCTTAATTCAAAAATGTGATACTTGATGCAATTCAGGGAGTAGTTTCTCCAAGATTGTGTTACAACCGAATATCCTTATCCCATTCAGTTATGTTACAGTGGAATATCTTTTTCCTGAAGATTATGGTACAACTGAAGAAGTCAAAATTTATCTTAAACTTGCAGAACATGTAATGTCCCCTATCTCATGAGCTGGAGACATAACCTCTTGCTTAGTTATTTCTTAATAGGCTAGCTAGAAGGAAAATTTATATGGTAGATCTATGGAAAATTTACCCAAATTTGATATTATTAAATAATAAAAGTAAATAATATAAAGACACAAAGGTATTTTATTTAAAAAGGCAAAAAATCACTTAAGTGGAGAAAGGTGATTTTTTCAATAAAATAATATTAAAAAAAATCTAGAAGCTTGGAGAATTCTCGACAAAAGATTATAAAAGGAGGTTGGAGCTCAATGACTGACCATTCTATTCCATCATATCATTTGCTATTGGTGAGGAGCTCAAGTGAGTTATCTTCAGAGAGTTTCTGGTGAAGCCCTCACACTAGCTTTGGTAGATTTCTTTCCACCCTAGTTAGGTTTCTTCCATCTTTGGTGGACATTATTTGCCACCCTAGTTGGATTTCTTCTTCATTGTTATTTCTGAAGATCTGACGAGATTTGCTGCAGGTGATTGTTAGCATTGGGATTCAGTGTTGCAGGGATATTCATCCTACTCCAAGGGGCTGAGTGCAAATATTTCCTAGGAGAGCCAAGTACAAGGATTGGGGAGCCAATTTCTTGTTAGCTTCAGAATTGTTCAAGGAAGAAAATTTATTCCTAAGCAAGGATTGTTTGCAGAATATAAGGAGGCCGAGATTTCTATAGAGAAGCTGAGAACTACTTTGATTGAAGCCAGATCGAATAGCCTATATAGAGTTCAGTTGTTCATACTTGAAGCCGTATTCTTCCTTCTGGTGGACCAAGGGTTTCAAGAGCCATACTGCCATGAATTCTTCAGAAATCCCATCAGCCAGAGAGCAAGTTATATATGTGAAGAGAGACTGAATTTATTGTGCATTGGCAATGGGTTTATAAGGCCGAACCACTTGTGCATTGACAATGGTCTATGAGGCCGAATCTCTTGTGCATTGACAGTGGTTTATGAGGCCAAATTATTGCAAAATCCAGGAGGGCCAAATACTTGAAGAACTGATACATTGGTTCCAGATTTAATATCCATTGGGCTGCAAAAGCCAGCCCAATGGAAACATTTGTTTGAAGAAGTTATAATTTTGCTCTATATAGCTAGAAGGCTTGCTTGGTACATTACAAAACATTTAAGAAAAAGAGCCTTATAGATCAATCAAGCAATGAAAATGCCAAAGGTAACAAAAATGTACCAGTTACGAGAAATATTGCCTCTGCCTTACCTCGTCCTTTAAAATCTGAGATTTCTGAACTTGATCTGTTAGGCTTCTAGAATACTTCTTGCAACATCCTAAGGGTAAGAAGAAATTTGTAACTAGTTTAAACCCTATAAGTCCAAAAAACTAAATGGTTCCCATCCTTTTTTCTCCGGGGAGAGACATCTCTTCTGCATCTAACCCTACAGGTAGAATTTCATCCAGAAGGTCATTTGGGAGGCACCGTGCTAGAAGAAGGACAAACTTCTTATTAATATTTGTTGGACCCACGCTAAGTAAGGATCCAACGACATTAAGAATCGAGACAAAGGAAGGCACCGATGATTTGTCGCGGAGTCAAACATGCATTAGAAATTATTGCAATGCAATCAAATTTGCATAGTGACTAGAGTTATATTTAATAATAGGCATGATTGAAGAGGATCTCATTCCACTATCACTAGGATAGTTATTGATAGCAGGAATAAAACTCATTGCCATGAAAATTTTCCCCAGCAAAGAAATAGAAATGACAAAGCACGCATGAGAGTCTTGCTTAAATTCAACTCAGCATATCAGTAGTAAATAAATAGTATCCAATCTTTAGCTTGGATTTAAGATATGTATTGATTCCAGTTGACTTTTAGTGATATGGCTGATCAGAAACAAACAATTCATCCCACTGTAAAGAATATCAGAATTGTGAAAGTCCTACATTTGCATGTGGGATTTGAGCATTTAGTTTTACCGTTATCCATGACTTAAACAAAAGTATAAATTTCACATCTATCCTTGTCATAACTAAAAGGGAGGAACAACGCAGAATAATTGCAACATTACTAGCAAACAACAAATCCTCTTGTGATCAGAGTTTCTCTCATCATCTTTCAAAATGTATTACCTGATACACCCCAGAGGTGATTTCTCCGCAATTGTATTACAACTTAGTATCCTTCAATATTGCTTGTTGATTACGATTGTGATGTGAAACGATAAACTCACTAAAACAAAATTCCTGGCCTGGACTGACTGCGTCATGACCAGCGTGATTGTCTTCTTTATATACTAACTCTCACTCTATACTCATGTAAGCGAGAGGGATCACACTGAATCCTAACAGTCTGATGATCCCCTGGTTAATGTGCTTGAATCTCTTTCTCACATTGAATAAGAGCAATATGATGCAATCCAATCCAATCCTGAACTTTCCAGTCTTTTCGAAGAGTACATTGTCATTGGATAACGTCAAGATCAACTGGCTTGCCACTGTAAATTTCAAGTAACTTTGTGGCATGAGGACTGCATTTCACATGCTTTTCAAGGAACTGTTGCTCAGTTAAAAGAAAAACATAAGGGAGACTAGGAAGCAATTTCGAGGGTTGCATTGCACTAATAGATTTCAAAACTCTGTGACGAGGCTTGATTCTACGCTCCAAACTACACGACAGGAGCCTAGAATGTGTTAAAAGAAACGTTGCACGAAGCCCTGCAGTATGTATGAAATAGTCCATGCTTTTCTGCACTTTATCCATGGAAATAGTTAGTATCTTTGGGTTCCTCCTAGCAGTCTCCTTGATACTCAGGATGCCAAAACTTTCCAAATGCTTCAATCTCTTTTCCAAAATTTCAGGCCCATTACTAAGCATTAAAATCTCAGGTGCCCATTTGAAAACCTTGGATACGTCACGGTCTCTTCCAAACAGGTTTCGAAAATACTGGATGTTTGGGGACAGAGTTTTCTCTAGATTGCAGCCAAGCAATCTCGGTTGTCGGGATATGACATTTCCGAACTCTTGTGCAGTAAGGCCCAACGTTTTCATCAACTCAATCATGGGTTTCAAATTCCGATCAGCGTTGAGAAAAAGAATCGTTGGGGATCTGATAATGCTTTTCCTTACCTGGTATTCTGTGAATCCTGAAGCTCTCAGGAAGTTAACCGCTTGTTGGGACGTACGAGTGGATCTTGTTCTGGCAAAGGCTGGCATTCTTTCAAACATAGTTGAGACCTCAGACTGGTGCAACCCAATGTCATTGAGTAAGAAATCTGACATGGGGCATGCGGTCTCCGCTTCTGGGGAGCCTGTGAGCCTGCCATTACTAGCAGCAGTGTATGTAGAAAGCAAGGATAGTCTTAACACAGCAATCCGTGGAAATGGTGTTGCAGCAGCGGCAGCCGCCAGTCGATGGAGAGGAGATCGTAAGGATGAAGCAAAGAAGTTGCAGAACATGGCCATTGCACGAGCGATAGAAATTAGGGATTTGTCGAAGATACTCGAGATAGACCTCGAACCTTGTTTAAAAAATTTGAGTTTAAGTTAAAAGTTCGGAGTTTCCACTATTTGTTAAGATGTTGTGTAATTTAAAGTTTTATGTTTTAAATTTGATACAGCCTTTGTGTGTAATCTTCTTTGCATACCTTCGCAATGGGGTTTGTGAGATGTTTAGCTAACAAAATCATATTGCTCAACTAAATGAATATTTATTTGTTTTTAAAAGAGAAATTACTTTTTATAAAATCATTCACTTCAAAAAAATATTACAAAGGCAACCATCATGAAGAATGGGTTATCTAATGCATATGCATTTCTAAGTAATGTTGACACCATAGAAGAAGAGGAAAATTATTGTGTGTGCAATACTTCATGAAATATTACAGAGGCAACAATCATGAAGAATGGGTTATCTAACACGCATATGCATTTCTAAGTAATGTTGACACTAAAGTGGAAGACGAAAATCATTGTGTGTATAATACTTCATGAACTAGTATTGTCTCACAGTTTTTGTTAAGGTGGGATTGTTATATTATTTGCAATAGATTTCTATATGTTTTTTTTACAAGGGGATAAATTAACATTGAATGAAATCCTAAACCAAGAATATGCCATTTTGATTTTTAATAAACTTGCAATTAAGAGATTTTAGGGTCAAAGGTGATCCCAAGTGGATAACTATATAATTTGTCATGCGTTTTGGTACTTTTGAGTGGAAAAATTAGAGCCATGGACTTGTCAAGCCCAAGTTCAACATCATTTTACTCATTAAGAGATTTCCAACAATCCAAAGAGCATCTTAATTAGAGTCTATTTGAGAGAAAAAACTTTCACGCAAGTTGACCTATGCTTTGACCATTATAGAAGTGGATGACACATCAACACCGATTACTCACACATGTAGAGCTAGTCACATGTATACTTCAAAAAAATTCTAGAGGTTCCAAAGCCCTACCCTTAATTGGCAACTAGGGCATGGAAAAAGCCTAAGCCTAACCTTAGATGTCTATCAAGCATGTTAACACTAGGTTTAAAGGAAATAAACGAATTTTGCTCAAAGTGTGTTGATTTACTGTTTTGTAGACGAGTAGAGAAAAGGAGTGGCATAATTTTGAGCAAAATGGAGGAAGTAGAAGACACTATGAGTCCATCTCTCTTTATATTTTACATTTTATATCTAAGAAGAAAAGGGCAATGCATATCATCACCTCCTTCATGGGTATCTGAGGGTAGAACTTATGTTCATGTTATAGTGATAGCTTCGCTTTTATATTCTCATTGTAATTCAGGGTTTTGAGCATTATGTTTATAGCATTACATTTTTAATCAGAAGTTAACACTACCTAAGGGCGGACAACTTCATAGTAGTTTGTATTAATTTGTGTGATGCATTATGAAGAATTGATGAATGGAAGATCCACAAAAATTTAAATATCATATGGTATCAAAGCGATTTTCTCTAGGGAATTTGTGGGATATTGCACTATCTAGAAATTGGATAAAGAAAGAAGTCAACAAGTATAACATACCTAGTCAGCCTTATATGTTATCAGAATGGTAGGATACTTAAAATTTTCCTCACCTTTAACTTGTCACTGACTCTTAATGAAAAGCACTTAGCTCTTGCTTCTCAATGGAATATTGTAATATGAATAATTAGAGAAAAATAAAATAAAATTAGCAATAATTTCAAGTTAACAAACTCTTCCTCGATTTTGAATTCCATAAACACATTAGTTCAATTTCTCTTAAATATATCTTAGGTTAGGTTGCTATTTAGACTAGGACATCAAATGCACATGGTTAGTCAGTTAAGACATTACAGTCAAATTAAATCTTTCATTCATAAACATTTCCATTGCAGAAAATACCCAACACCAATAGCAATTTTCCATAAACATTTCACTTTCACATATGCAAAATTCAGCTCAAAAGTCACTAAAAAATAAGCAACATTTTACCATTTGCGTTACTTACTTATATATACAAAATTACCTCAATGACTATAGAAGAATACATGACCATTTGGCATTTACATTAATTACCCATATACGCAAAATTTAACTCATGTCAATGTTGTATATTCCACCAAATCCACCAAATCAATGTCAATGTTGTATATTTAACATTAACATGAGGGCCAAAATCTCTCCTCTTGAGAGGAAAACCCACAATAGTTCTTCTCTTCTTATAGAATGTTCAGATGACGAATTCCAAGACCTAAGACCCTTTACAAAGACCCCTCCAAGACCAAGTCAAACTTCTCCTAATTGATGAACCTTTCTAGCAACTTCAACCCAATAACTTTGACCTAGAAACTTATAGCAACTTCCACTGCAACTTTGCTTTCCCAACAACTTTTGCAATTTCGACTTCCCCAACAACTTCTTCTGCCACTTCAACTTGGCCAAAAACTTCAGCAATTTTGACTTCTCCAGCATCTTCTTTAGCAACTTCGACTTGCCCAGCAGCTTCTGAAATTCCAGTCTAGCAACTACTTTAGAAACCCTAGCCCAAGAGAGAGAGAGAGCGAGAGAGAGAGGTCCAAAACTTCGATCTTGATTCTCTTCCCCATATCCTTGTTTTTCATCCTTTTTTTTTTCAGTCTTACTGCTTCTTTCTTTTGGAGATCGAACTTACTTGCATTGTCCCCAAATGAGGTTGAGTTCCTTCTTATATATAGGCTTCTAAGGAGGTCGAATTGGTGTCCATGAAGCTAACGTGATCCTTCTTGTAGATCAACTTGTTTGACAAGGTCATGGGGGGTCCTTATGACATTTTTGACTTTACAAAAAATTTCTTTACAATATACAACATGCCCAAACGGGCCTTACATGAATGACAATGACTCTTTTGACTTCATAACTCTATGACAAACCTAGAAGTACTCAATGGGTGCTTGACCTATAAATAAATTTATCTCGAGCATGAAACCCATGCATCAAGAATGACAATAATAGATTTCTTTATATTTAATATCAAATATATAAAATCATGATTACAATAGGCATTATGAAGACCGAACCTAGTTACATATTTCAACACTCCCTCTTAAAGGTATTCATAATCCATACATGGTACTTGTACATTCTCATACTGAATAATTCTCATAAGACGAGTCGAATTGGTAAGCCATCTCATAGGCTATTATTTCAGCTTATCTCCTTGCATCTCATCATACAATCCAACATTGCCACATAGCAAGGTCTTGACTAATAGCTCTATCTCTCCATAAGATCAAAGCACAATGATGGCGAGACAATGACTTATAGAAACCATCATTTTTGTCTCATAAGGCACATACCCCACCCAACTGTTCACAAGGTATGTCCTTTTAGGACAATTCCTATCTTGGATTAACACATCCTCAAGGAATTTACTCTTCGACTACTCTTACTTATTGGATTCCCTACCACATCCTCAAAGAGTATTGTAATTCAAATGCTTACCCAATCCTCCATTCTTTCTTCATAACAATAATACAAGAATGATGTGTCTATCTCTCCTTCATGGCCTTCACTTAGACTTAAGGTTGTTAGTCCTAGTCTAGTGCACGACACATGAAGTAGAGAACCATATCCATCACTCGCTCTAAACCAGGGAGGATCTAATCATTCCTATGCAAGGAATATACCCAGGCTCCCTCTTAATTAGGGACTAGTTTCCAACATCAACTTATTTGCTTCCTTGGTGGAGATCGTCATACTATCAGTTGTTTGTAGGGCTCCTCCTTTCGTTATCAAGTCATGAACTTCAATTTCTTCATTATGGAGCCTTCTTCATCTAGGACTTCTTCGCAGGGCATCGACCATCTTCTTCATCACTTCCCTTCAACGAACCATAGGGTTGAACTAGTAGTTATGAAATCCTTCTCTTCATGGGAAAGTGATCTTAGTCATCATTTGGCTTTACTTCATACAACTACCTTTCTCAATTCATGTCTCTTTCAGGATCTTTCATCTAATCTCATGAATACTAGTTGTAGATGACTTATACAACTCTCTTTTGGTATCCCTGTAACAACTCAACCAAATGCATTCAAAAATCAAAATGAACAATAAATCAAAATTATCTCTTTATGATGGCCTTTCGTCATTATATTTTCTTCTTCTAGCATCATCATCCTACACATGTATGAATCCATCTCCAAAACATAAATTACCAAGGTTCTCTTTTTCCAACATACATATCAGGGTCTTCATACCTTCTTCATTGCAATGTCATAGATAATCCCTCTAGTCATTAGATGTTGATTACTTATCTTGTGTGCCTATAGATACATCTTTCATGAACTCTTCCTTCACATTCTTCATAGATTGGTTTCTTAGAATCTTCTATATATGGTTCCATCATTATAGGAATCATAGTTTCCAACCACCTCAAATTCTTCATGAGGTCATATTATGTTGATTTCATCTTGTCAATATGTCGAAGAGTTCAAGGCACATTATCTACATGCTTTCATGCATCATTCTAATGGAAGGTATTCTAATTCTTCAATCATGCTCATGGGATAGAGCATTCAACCATTCAACTGTACGATGACTTTACATATCAAATATATATATATAATATATATATAATATATATATATATATACCTCTTCCTTCTTTTGGTCATCTAGAGTTCCTTCTAGCAGCTTCATTTCCTTGCTTGAAGATGGAAGTACTTCAACCAACTTGACATGATGCACATTTTTTTCTTCATACCAATGGATCCCACACAAGGTGGAATATGGGCTGCCTATAAGGCACTTAATTTCTTCATAGTAGGGGTGAACCTTCTCATAAAGACTCTAGTGGAGGATCTTGATTATCCTTATTCTGCAAATGCTCCTCTCTAATAATGATGATATATGATGATCTCTTTATTTTCCTTTCTTGCTAGATGACATATATACTGCTACTTTTGTTATCCTTCTATGCTTTCAATGAAGAGGCCATGAGCTACTTCCTTTCTATCATAATGACTGCTTTAACATAAACTTCTATTTTTCCTACGTCATGCTTCTATGATGATGCCATCTCTCTTTCTACAATAATGCATCATATCATACTTGTGATACTTTCCATCATGACTACCATTTTCTATAAAAAGAACTAAGTGAAGGAGGTTACCTTAATCATAATAGGGATCTTTCACTTCCTCCTCCTTTGATTTCTTCTTTTCAGGTTCTTCTACTTCTTCGATGATACAAGGTTCATTTCTTTCCTTTCTTTTCTTGTTGTCCCATTTCAATTTAGGACAAATTCTTTTGAAATGACCATATACATTACATTCATCACTTTGTATCTTTAACATGTCAATCTTCTTTTTTTTCCAAGGATCAACCTTTCCAGACTTTCCTTTCTTCCTAGCCATGACAGCATATGCTTGAACTTGTTCATTTGATCCAACTTCACTCTTTACCTTTAACCTAGTTTCTTTAGTTTTGCATAATGAAATAAGTTAAGTGAATGGAGTGGCTTCCTTGTTTCCATAGATACTTGGTACAAAGTTGCCCCACTCATGAGGTAGTGCATTGAGCACAATGATGGTCATATATTTATAAAACATTATTCCTCGTAGCTCTTGTAGTTGATCTCTTATTTGAGATACCTTGATAAGGTATGGGGCTACTCCTTCTTCCTTTGATACCTTCATCTTATATAGTTTGGTTATGAGTGATATAACTTCTCCTGTAGTGCTTACAAAAAATAATTCTACCAACTTATCATAGATTTCTTTTAATTTCTCCAACTTTGCCACCATCCTTTGGTGGAGGAATGTTGCACAGTCAAATAAGGTACTTGCCCACACCCTCTCCAGAAAGATATCGAAATCCGTCTAATTTGATGTGGGGTCATTGTCCCCATGAGGCGCATGATCATCACCGTCATTGCTCGTGTAGACATGTCCAAGATCAATGATATGTGAATGCCTCCAGCGTCAAATGCATTCCCCTTATAGTACTAGTTTGCCGAGGCCTATAACCTGGGCCCTCCATGGGGTAGTTCTATTGGAAGTACCTCCCCACGAGGCACTAGCCTTGTCATAAAATACACATCCACCTCAATGGTGAATAGAAATTTGGAACCCCCGATGTTGTATTCCTACCTCGCATGCTACCACCAACTAATCACAAAGAAAATGAAATCCTCCTTTGATTACATCAGATTGTTCTACAGGAACTTCAATAGTCCCCACTAAATCAACTGTGACTGAACTTACGGATCAGTGGCAACCATCGCCCGGAGATTGGGCCAATCCTACTCTCTCCATAATACCATCTTGCAATGACCCCCTTGAGCTTAGTCAAAAAAAGGAAAAACCCTAAAAAATTGGCATGGGCACCAAAAATCCAAATTTTGGTGGCACGTATGATTATTTCTCAAATAGTTGTGTAGGCCTTACGCTTGTTTTCTAAGCAAGCATGAGTCTCCCTCGTGCCTGTTTATCTCACTGTCACGCACACTGCATGAATGTTTGTACCTATTCTGCGAGCCCTCACACTTGTGTTTTTCACAATTGTGCTCCCTGCAGAATTGTATTCCCCTCAGTCGCGAGTCCATCAAGGCTAAGCATCCCTTTCCCACGTGACTATCAGTAAGTTGCTCGTGCAAGTCAAGGAATTTCTCCTAAAAAGGCCTATAAAGGACACCTTGTAGGACCTACCTACCCTAGACTATTGTATTGGCAAAGGGGGTTTCATGAAAACTAACTTGTCTCTCCCCTTGCGCAATGCGGGTACAATGGTTTACCAAAACAACAGAAAAAGCTCGTGGGCTCCATGCTAAATTACGCGTCAGTAAGTACAAATGAGATGGCCATATGGGCCCCATGCCCTTATATATCGCCATTTCTGTCATTTTCCAGAGGCTTGTTTAGGAGCCCACAAGCTCCTTTCACAAAACTGTCAGAGGCATTCAGATCAGGACATCTTCATCTACATCAAGGTACCCCTCATTCAATTCACCGAAGCTTTTCATTTTTAGCCTCTTTTCACATTTCAGAGACCCCTTCAAGTGTGCCTTACCATATTTTTGATACATCTTGTTCATTTCATTATAATTATCATTTTCTTATACACATACGTTTTTCACTTGGGGTAATGGATTTTGAAGTTGCAGGGCTATCAACAGTGTCATAGTAAACCTTTCCCCTCAATGGAAATCAACAACTAAGGTATCATTCTCCACTCAACATTATAGGTTTCCTCAGAAACTTTGCATATCCTGTCATCATTTCTCTGGAATAAACCATAGGTTCTACCATCTCGACAACGTTTACCATCACCTTCCACCTGCACATGGTAAACATTCACGTTGGTCAATAGAGCGTCACCCACATCGATTAACCTAGTTCATAGTTCCCTTGACACTGTCGGTATCCATGATCACTCTCTCAGGCCTGGGAGCCAGTTCATATGCGTGGCTATAAAAACAACCTCATACTTCTCTTCTTCACTCATTGCTTAACGACCCCCTCCCAGGGCACTATTCTTGTTTCTTGTTGGATCAAACTAAATGCACCACTGCATTCTACATTATGCCTACCACTAATCCATATTGTAGCAAACCATTTGCATCATTACATCTGCCTCATCCACCTCACACCAAGACCAACCAATGGGGCCCCCACCCTCAGCAAAAGACCCACATGCATCATCACGCAAGCCACCATTTTCTTGGGCAACCCATCTCTGTGTTTGTACATCCAAAACCACTTTTACATTCTTTTGGAAAGTGTACAAATATTTTTTAAGGAAAAGGATTCTCACCCATATTTTTGTGTTAGTTACTTGGCAGTAGTCATTATTCGCCCTTGGTTGGAGCTCACTTTTTTATCTACACCATTACCCATCATTCACTTAGTACTTACCATGACACTGAGAACATACTTATGCCTCCCCTAGATGTCCTACCAACTCCACGAACATACCTCAACAAAATTGTTTTGACTGCCACCACTCGCATTATAGCTCCAACCTTGGGCATTTTTTTGTATCCTCCCATATTGTCAATTCGCACTATCATGCCTTTTAACCCATCATATTACAACCATCTACCTAAGTTTCACATATATTTCCTGAATCAATTTTCGAGTGGTTGGCGCTCATTTCATGTTGACATGAACACTCATCTTCCAGGATTGAAGCAATACCTTAGTTGATTCCCCCCTTGTTGGGACAATCTTAGGTGGCACAATAGGAAATATTATTTCCTATTGATGTTATCGATCTCCTTGACATTCAACACTAGCATAAGTTTTCATGCCAAAGTAGTATCGTACTTTATGACAGTTGCAGTTATCTCATTTAATCGAAGACCCATACACCCCATAACACCTCGTTCAACAGTGCTTTATATTTGAGGCATGGGGGCACCCAGTTCAGCCTATTTGTCAAAGATGCCCTTGAGGGAAAAAAAACAATTATCTTCTTTAGCCATTAGCATGTCAACCACATCAATGCTAACTTGACAAGACCTTTCTTATATGATTGTAATACTTAGTCATAGTCATCATAATGAGCATGGGATATGCCTACCTCATATAGACACTTTTGTATCAAATTTATTTAGAGCATGGTTTTATTTAGTTTTCAATCAAGGATCTTTCCCTAATCATCTCCACATTAAGTTTCTTTATCTCTCAAGAAGTTAGCAAAACGTGATGTATTTCAGCTATAAGCTTGCTTATAACCTCACACATCAGAGGGCATCTGTTATCATGAGAAAATCATACACTCATATGTACATAGCACAAGACACTCGGAGTTAGTGATCAGCACATACATATGTTACATTTTCATTTGGAAACATCACAAAGACCCAAAAAAAGATTTCCTGAGTTTTAGTTAAAAAATTGCCCCTCGTGGGTGCACCATAGCTAGAAATTAACTACCTCACAATCTTTTCTTTGATAGCTGCGAGAGTCGCAAAAAGCCCAGTCAACACCGTGGGATGCGAACTTGCTTGAAGAACACTTCAACTATTGACATGATGGGTAGACCATTCAAGGTTTAAGCCCTAAGAAGCTTTAACGGTTAGTAGATGGTAGCTTTCATCTCATTTATGAGGCAAACAACCACATTGATGAGCCAAAGGAGGGAAGCAGTGTTCAAAGTTTCTATAAATACAAGTTCATGGAGAGCCAAAAACAAGGAGAATTTGTTCATTGTTATGCTGCCAAAATTGCTCCAAAGAAATCTAGCATACCATTGTGTGGAGAATTCCACCATTGTACATAGTTTTCTATGCTTCTTTGAGAGAGAAAGAACTTGCAAATGAGATTGAAAAGGGGAAATTGTTATTGATATATTTTGAGCACCATTGCTCAAACAACTCTCTTCAAGTGTCTTTGATACTTTTATTGTAACTCTTCCACCACCAACAATCATTAAAGATGATCATGTTCTTATAACTTTGTTGATTTGTTTTGCTTCACAAGCTTGTTTTGTGTTATTTAGCCTAGTTTTAGTTTAGTTTTGTTCATGCATTTTCTTCATTACTTTCAATGCTATGTTGGTCTATTTTCATCCACTAACACATCTCATTTGTTTTTATACTCTTTCTAGGAAGCAACCAATTGCAAAGAAGATTTTTTTGGGACTCATATGTGGCCAAACATACCATAAAGGAAAGTAGGTCGTGTACCACAGGTTGTCTGAACATGTTTGATGGGGAACACCATTATAAACCCTCATCGCTTTAGTGTGTACGGAAAATCCTGACCTCTGAATTAACTGCACAACCCTAAAGGAGTTAATTCCTTCTACATGGATGAGTTTCCTATATAGGAAAATTCCTCCAACTGATAGTACATTGTCCCTTCCTTTAATTTCAATTGGGCCTTTCTTTGAACTGACATGCATGAGTTATTTATGAGAGAATATTCAATTATCTGGAGAACACTAGTTTTAATGCATGCATGCATTAACTGATTGAACACACAATTAGTTCCTCCAACTGTTTGGAACTAATTTAACTGGACTTAACTCAATTAACTGAGCTAACTAATTACAAATCAAATACAACTCATCCTTATCTCCTTAATTAAGGGATAACTTCCTCAATCAAAGGGATAACTGTTGCATGTCTTCACAAAGACTTCTTGTTTGAATTTCTCCAACTAATTAACTCAAGATGAATTAATTAATTATTTTACAAACAACTGGTGAGACTAAATTCGAATTTTAATTCTCAATTTTGATTCAAGGACAAATCAAAATTGGAATATATCCTGAAATGCTATTTATAACAATGTTATTTTTAGCATTTCTATTTTTTGCTATTTTCAATAGAGTTGGAGTATATCCTGAAATTCTATTTATAACAATGTTATTTTTATCATTTCTTGTTGCTATTTTCAACACTCCCTCTCAACAAGAAAGACATTCAACTCGAACCCGATCCTGAACCTTTGGAATGTTCTGCATGCAACATTTCTCTCAGGTGTTGTTGCTCCAGCAACTCCAGAAACAAAAAATATCCAACCTGAATCAGAATGATGCCTCTAACTGTTATTGCCTCTGTCAACTAAAAACTCTGCACCTCTGTGCTCTTCAGTATTTGACTGCTTTAGCCTCTGTCACTTTGATCTCTGACTGCATCAATTGCACTGATTCCTACTGCTGCATCTGTGCTACTGTTGGTCCTATCTCCCAGCATGCATCCGCACTGCACCTCCTCTCATCATGTTGCATCTTGCTTCCCCTGCTGCACTGCAACTTAGTTATTGAGAAGTATGTAACTGATCTCCCAACTGACCTCCCTGTTGGGCTAGAAACACCCTATGATGCTGAAGCTCCCTTTGTCGCTCCATCCGCATCTGTCTCTACCCACTCAGCCAGTCTTGATACTCCTCATCGGGGATCCTGTAGCAAGGTCTAATCAAAGAGGCTGGGTAGCTCAAGGATCTTGCCCCTATTTCAGCCTTCTTGGGACTATCACTTCACATCGCCCCACCTCACACCTGGAGGTATGGCTGCATGTGATCCCTCTGCTCACTTGGCTTGAAATTTCCCCCTAGTGGATGTCTCTGCATGAGTGGATGCCTCCACTCGATCTCCTCTCTGCTTCTCCAGTTGTGGCTGCTCCACAACCTCCTGAAGTTGCTTCACCAATTATGGCTCCTCCACAATTGTCTGAGACTTCTTCTGGCGCTGCATGTTGAGAGGTAATGTAATCTCCCTCTCAACCACCAAGTCTCCAATAGTTGCCTTGCTCCTCAAGGCTTTGCATGCATCTTGAACCTCAAGAGCATACATGTTCTTGACTCGTGAACCGATCTGCTTCACTTGTCTCGTGGTGATGTGTCTAAGGAAAACCTTTCCCTTATTGAAGACTACATCATAGCCTTTGTCCTCCAACATCGCGATTGATACCAAGTTATTCTTCAGTCCTGGCACATACTTCACATCTTTCAAGGTGATGCGAGCTCCATGCTCCCTTTGAAAAGCAACTGTGCCCACTCCTGAAACATTATACTTTTCATCATTACCCATCTTTATGCGCATCTGGAGGTCCTTCTCCTCCAAGATACTGAACAAACTCTTATCGTTGGTCATGTGGAATGAGTCTCCACTGTCAAGAAACCAACCACAACCCATCATTGATGAAACCATGCATGCGATGAGGGTAAAATCCAATTCGAACTGAGAGGCCAATGCCTCATCTTCAGATCCTTCCGAGGATCCCTTCTTGGATTTCTTTAATGGACAATTAGTTGCATAATGTTCCACCTCATGACAATTAAAGCATCTCACTTTAGATTTGTCAATCTTCTTCCCACCATGGGAAGAACTCGATTCGGAATGAGAATCCTTCTCCTTCCCTTTCCTCGCCTTACTGGCTAAGGCTAGATTTTCTTCATCCTCCTTGGATGAAGAACCATCTCCAGTGCTCCTCCTGATCTCCTCCTGCATCAGATCCGACTATAGTCGTTCCCAATCTGGCAGTTTCTCTCTTCCATTCACTGAGTCCTAGTAGCTATGCCAGCTCTTAGGAAGACCGAGGAGAGCAAGACTCGCCATGTCATCATCGGCTGTTGTGATTCGTACACTTCCAAGGTCATCCCTGCAGGTGGTGAGCTTGTTCAGATATGTAGAGATCGTGTCGCCCTTTTCACACTTGATTTTCTGAAGCTTGTCCTTCAGTGCCAACTTCCTCTGATCGCTGTTGTTCTAATATAGATCCTTCAATGTCTTCCACATTGAAAACGGTGTGTCCATCCCATGGAGACTCGAGAGAATGTTGTCTCGAACTCCCTCCAGAAGAATCCTCCTCGCTCTCGCCACACATTTCTTCCATTTCGCCAATTCTTGGGCATTAGCTGTTGTTGGCTTGGGGACTTCTTGATCAATGAAGTACTTCAAACGTTGTCCTCTAATACCGCTTCCATACAATCCTTTCCATGCTATGTAATTCAAGCTGCCATCCAGGGCATACTTGAGTCTCAAGCCATTGGTGAACTTTGAGATGTGATAAGAAATCGATTCAGTACCTACAATTAAGAACTTCAAAACTTTGAACTTCTCCCTTCTTTGTATACTGTTCTCTGCTTTGATCACCTTTGCTCTGATACCATGTAGAAATTTTTCTAAAAAACCTCACTCTGATACCATGTAGAAATTCTGCTCTCTACACATCTTGTAGAGCAATTGTAGATT
This sequence comes from Pinus taeda, assembly GCA_000404065.3. Taxonomy (NCBI): domain Eukaryota; kingdom Viridiplantae; phylum Streptophyta; class Pinopsida; order Pinales; family Pinaceae; genus Pinus; species Pinus taeda. The sequence goes on along the minus strand of APFE031028269.1, from coordinate 8,846 downwards.
AAACTGATTATGCAATGTACTAAAGCAAAATACTTAATCTACTTCTAAAATCAAACTTGCCAAAGCTTAATCAATTTTGAGCAAGATCAACCAGAACACATATAACAGAGAAGAAGATTCAATCACACATGAAACATAGAAGAATACTCTCGGGAAAGCCTCAGCTAAAAACCCCGCTATCTGTATTATCACACAAGTGGAAATATCTCAAGATTACACAAAGCTTTAGCTCACAAGCTATCCATCTCTTAGTACAATCCCCCACTGTTGCTCATAGACAGAATAGACAACACATGTGCCTTCCTTCAGTCCTCCAAGCCTCCTATTTCCTTGCGCAGTTTCTCCTAGGTCCTCCAACTGCAACCTGTGCGATTCTCACCTCACACACAACACTGACCTCTGAATTAACTGCACAATCCTGAAGGAGTTAATTCCTTTTGCATGGATGAATTTCCTATATAGGAAAATTTCTCCAACTGATAGTACAATGTCCTTTCCTTTAATCTCAACTGGGTCTTCCTTTGAACTGACATGCATGAGTTATTTATGAGAGAATATTTAGTTATCTGAAGAACATTAGTTGCATGCTAATGCAGGGTTAAACCCTTACGAAAACCCAGAATCGCACTCTTCTCCCCAAACACTTATACATCAAATTATTCCTATAAAATTCCTGCTTGCTGGCAATTTCATACTATCTTGCGGAAGATTAAAATTTCAAAGCAATGATTCAACATACATCATATTCCCACTTCAATTAAATTCTAACCATAATAACACACAATTCGTTTTGGACTTACCACACACACTCCTTCATGCTTCAAATCCATTTGACACCGTTTAACACTTTTATGCCCATTTCAAATTCACCCCAACAATTCCCGATCTAGTCGATCTGACCCTTAAGTTAACTTGCAAATAGTCGATCCTTAACTTATTCATAAATTGTGTTGATCGTTCTTACCAACAGAACGTTATGAAAATTCTTGCACTCAGATCCACGTCTTCGAGGTTCCTGTCTATGAATCACTGCGGCCCTGTCAAAGACATCAATTCACAAACTCAAATCACCTGATCCAATGTTTCGGATCGATTTCCCTTTCACTGTTCAAAAACGTTCCAATTCTGGTTGACCTGACAATTTAAAACACTTAGCAAATCGGATAGTTCGATATGCTATCAATTTGACGTTCAACTGCTCTGACTCGATATCATTACCTTTGTGCAATTAAACTGACATTTAACTACTCTGAATTCAATCTGCCCGATATAATAACAATCGGTGGTCTTTTGAGTCACTACCACAAACATTACAGTGTTTTGACACTTCTATAATTTCAATGCGATACCATCGGAAGTCACAAATCGCCGAAATCTTCTAATACCCAAACTGTCAACCATTATTCAGCGCCGATGCGATATTTCTCTACAGATCCGATCCGATTCAATCGGAAATCGGCTAATTCAAAGTCACCTCCCCATAATCTTCGTGATATCTTTCTGAATCGATATCATGTCAACCCAATCCATAAAATTCTGCGTCTGGATCTATGGTTTTATGGCGCGATTTGATTTACCTTCCCTCTCTTTAATGCAATCAGTTGGCGGACTTAACAATTTCCCAACCCAATTATAATAGCGCTGAATGCTATTCAAAATAGTTTTAATCGATACAAATTTGATTATTTCTGTATCACTTACCTCCTGTAAGTGTGATAAAGTCCTTTCTCAGACTGAAATTGCCCCACCATTTGTGCTTCTGGACGTAGTTCCTTATACCATAATGCCGCTCCTCATCGTCTTTTATTGATCGTATTCCAATTTCCGTCGGGATTCAATTTAAGCACTCCATCATACATTTCTCACCTGCTTCCACACATTGCGAACACAGTTCTACAACGTTGCATACACTTTATACAATCTGCAATTACAACCGACCTGATGACAAATAACACTGCATGTTCTATTTTCTATCAGTTTTAACATCACAAAGCATAATTGATATGTTCAAACCACAATTATATTCAAAGAATGAAACAAAGTCTCGCCCTTTCTTCCGCTCCGAAGTTCGTTGAAGTATTTCATGCCATTACGCTGTGTTACGACTTTCCTCAATTACAAACTTCAACAACAACAGGTTGCATTGAACGCAAAATTCTTAAAGGTTAATTAAAACTACGGATCGAACACACTTCAGCGATTTTTACACACAGGAAGGCAATACATCCATTCTCACAAATTCATCGTCTATAGAAACTCAAGACAATAATAATGTATTCATAACAGAGTAAAAGACAAAGTTTCACTTATAACAATCCTACAAATAATGAAGTATGTATTTTTTTTTTTAATCTACACAGTCCTCTAATATGAGCTTTCGCTCCACCTCCTCACACACACTAACACTGTCGCTCTGCTCTTTTTAAAACAATGGAGATTGCACATATCTAAGTTAACCATCTCCTCCACATTTGGAGGAATAAATTATACTTTTAGAATTCACATCCTATCCTAATCTAAACAAATAGACTACTTGGCTTGATCTCCACGCAGGGAGGATCATTTGCCAGTTATTTCTAATTTTTGTTCAGAATTAAGCCACTCTATTTAATTGAAATTAATACAAGATTAACAACCAAATCTTCCTTCAACTTGTATTAGCCACAACATGTGACCATTCCATCACATTGCTGGCTAGGTCTAGATGCTCCTGCATCAGACTCCCAAAGTTTAAATTAACCATGATCTCCTGATCATGCATTTCTGGTTTGCGTTCCACTGGATCCCATACTTGATTTGATAGCCTGTTCTTGATTACTGCTGCTTTTGTTTGTCCTTCAAGTCTCTGTCCACTATGTGGTAATGCATCACTATCTGATGCAGGGTTAAACCCTTATGAAAATCCATAATCACACTCCTCTCCCCAAACACTTATACATCAAATTATTCGTATAAAATTCCTGCTTGCTGGCAATTTCATACTATCTTGTGGAAGATTAAAATTTCAAAGCAATGATTCAACATACATCATATTCCCACTTCAATTAAATTCTAACCATAATAACACACAATTCGCTTTGGACTTACCACACACACTGCTTCATGCTTCAAATCCATTTGACATTGTTTAACACTTTTATGCCCATTTAAAATTCACCCCAACAATTCCCGATCTAGTCGATCCGACCCCTAAGTTAACTTGCAAATAGTTGATCCTTAACTTATTCATAAATTGTGTTGATCGCTCTTACCAATAGAATGTTATGAAAATTCTTGCGCTCAGATCCACGTCTTTGAGGTTCCTGTCTATGAATCATTGCGGCCCAGTCAAAGACATCAATTCACAAACTCAAATCACCTCATCCAATGTTTCGGATCGATTTCCCTTTCACTGTTCAAAAACGTTCCAATTCTGGTTGACTTGACAATTTAAAACACTTAGCAAATCGGATAGTTCGATATGCTATCAATCTGACGTTCAACTGCTCTAACTCGATATCATTACCTTTGTGCAATTGAACTGACATTTAACTGCTCTGAATTCAATCTGCCCGATATAATAACAATCGGTGGTCTTTTGAGTCAATACTGCAAACATTACAATGTTTTGACACTTCTATAATTTCGATGCGATACCATCGGAAGTCACAAATCGCCGAAATCTTCTAATACCCAAACTGTCAACCATTATTCAGTGTCGATGCGATATTTCTCTACAGATCCGATCCGATTCAATCGGAAATCGGCTAATTCAAAGTCACCTCCCCATAATGTTCGTGATATCTTTCTGATTCGATATCATGTCAACCCAATCCATAAAATTCCGCTTCTGGATCTATGGTTATATGGCACGATTTGATTTACCTTCCCTCTCTTTAATGCAATCAGTCGACGGACTTAACAATTTCCCAACCCAATTATAATAGCGTTGAATGCTATTCAAAATAGTTTTAATCGATACAAATTCGATTATTTCTGTATCACTTACCTCCTGTAAGTGTGATAAAGTCCTTTCTCAGACTGAAATCGCCCCACCATTTGTGCTTCTGGACGTAGTTCCTTATACCATAAAGCCGCTCCTCATCTTCTTTTATTGATCGTATTCCAATTTTCGTCGGGATTCAATTTAAGCACTCCATCATACATTTCTCACCTGCTTCCACACATTGCGAACACAGTTCTACAACGTTGCATACACTTTATACAATCTGCAATTACAACCGACATGATGACAAATAACACTGCACGTTCTATTTTCTATCAGTTTTAACATCACAAAGCATAATTGATATGTTCAAACCACAATTATATTCAAAGAATGAAACAAAGTCTCGCCCTTTCTTCTGCTCTGAAGTTCGTTGAAGTATTTCATGCCATTACGCTGTGTTACGACTTTCCTCAATTACAAACTTCAACAACAACAGGTTGCATTGAACGCAGAATTCTTAAAGGTTAATTAAAACTATGGATTGAACACACTTCAACAATTTTTACACACAGGAAGGCAATACATCCATTCTCACAAATTCATCGTCTATGGAAACTCAAGACAGTAATAATGTATTCATAACGGAGTAAAAGACAGAGTTTCACTTATAACAATCCTACAAATAATGAAGTCTGTATTTTTTTTTTAATCTACACAGTCCTCTAATATGAGCTTTCGCTCCACCTCCTCACACACACTAACACTGTCGCTCTGCTCTTTTTAAAACAATGGAGATTTCACATAGCTAAGTTAACCATCTCCTCCACATTTGGAGGAATAAAATCTACTTTTAGAATTCACATCCTATCCTAATCTAAACAACTAGACTACTTGGCTTGATCTCCACGCAGGGAGGATCATTTTCCATTTATTTCTAATTTTTGTTCAGAATTAAGCCACTCTATTTAATTGAAATTAATACAAGATTAACAACCAAATCTTCCTTCAACTTGTATTAGCCACAACATGTGACCATTCCATCACATTGCTGGCTAGGTCTAGATGCTCCTACATCAGACTCCCAAAATTTAAATTAACCATGATCTCCTGATCATGCATTTCTGTTTTGCGTCCCACTAGATCCCATACTTGATTTGATAGTCTGTTCTTGATTACTGCGGCTGTTGTTTGTCCTTCAAGTCTCTATCCACTATGTGGTAATGCATCACTATCTGATGCAGGGTTAAACCCTTACGAAAACCTAGAATCGCACTCTTCTCCCCAAACACTTATACATCAAATTATTCGTATAAAATTCCTGCTTGCTAGCAATTTCATACTATCTTGTGGAAGATTAAAATTTCAAAGCAATGATTCAACATCCATCATATTCCCACTTCAATTAAATTCTAACCATAATAACACACAATTCGCTTTGGACTTACCACACACACTCCTTCATGCTTCAAATCCATTTGACACCGTTTAACACTTTTATGCCCATTTCAAATTCACCCCAACAATTCCCGATCTAGTTGATCCGACCCCTAAGTTAACTTGCAAATAGTTGATCCTTAACTTATTCATAAATTGTGTTGATCGCTCTTACCAACAGAACGTTATGAAAATTCTTGTGCTCAGATCCACGTCTTCGAGGTTCTTGTCTATGAATCACTGCGGCCTTGTCAAAGACATCAATTCACAAACTCAAATCACCTGACCCAATGTTTCGGATCGATTTCCCTTTCACTGTTCAAAAACGTTCCAATTCTGGTTGACCTGACAATTTAAAACACTTAGCAAATCGGATAGTTCGATATGCTATCAATTTGACGTTCAACTGCTCTGACTCGATATCATTACCTTTGTGCAATTAAACTGACATTTAACTGCTCTGAATTCAATCTGCCCGATATAATAACAATCGATGGTCTTTTGAGTCACTACTGCAAACATTACAATGTTTTGACACTTCTATAATTTCGATGCGATACCATCGGAAGTCACAAATCGTCGAAATCTTCTAATACCCAAACCGTCAACCATTATTCAACGCCGATGCGATATTTCTCTACAGATCCGATCCGATTCAATCAGAAATCGGCTAATTCAAAGTCACCTCCCCATAATGTTCGTGATATCTTTCAGATTCGATATCATGTCAACCCAATCCATAAAATTCCGCTTCTGGATCTATGGTTATATGGCGCGATTTGATTTACCTTCCCTCTCTTTAATGCAATCAATCGGCGGACTTAACAATTTCCCAACCCAATTATAATAGTGTTTAATGCTATTCAAAATAGTTTTAATCGATATAAATTCGATTATTTCTGTATCACTTACCTCCTGTAAGTGTGATAAAGTCCTTTCTCAGACTGAAATCGCCCCACCATTTGTGCTTATGGATGTAGTTCCTTATACCATAATGCCGCTCCTCATCGTCTTTTATTGATCGTATGCCAATTTCCGCCGGGATTCAATTTAAGCACTCCATCATACATTTCTCACCTGCTTCCACACATTGCGAACACAGTTCTACAACGTTGCATACATTTTATACAATCTGCAATTACAACCGACCTGATGACAAATAACACTGCACGTTCTATTTTCTATCAGTTTTAACATCACAAAGCATAATTGATATGTTCAAACCACAATTATATTCAAAGAATGAAACAAAGTCTCGCCCTTTCTTCCACTCCGAAGTTCGTTGAAGTATTTCATGCCATTACGCTGTGTTACGACTTTCCTCAATTACAAACTTCAACAACAACAGGTTGCATTGAACGCAGAATTCTTAAAGGTTAATTAAAACTACGGATCGAACACACTTCAGTGATTTTTACACACAGGAAGGCAATACATCCATTCTCACAAATTCATCGTCTATGGAAACTCAAGACAGTAATAATGTATTCATAACAGAGTAAAAGACATAGTTTCACTTATAACAATCCTACAAATAATGAAGTCTGTATTTTTTTTTTTTAATCTACACAGTCCTCTAATATGAGCTTTCGCTCCACCTCCTCACACACACTAACACTGTCGCTCTGCTCTTTTTAAAACAATGGAGATTGCACATATCTAAGTTAACCATCTCCTCCACATTTGGAGGAATAAAATCTACTTTTAGAATTCACATCCTATCCTAATCTAAACAACTAGACTACTTGGCTTGATCTCCACCTAGGGAGGATCATTTGCCATTTATTTCTAATTTTTGTTCAGAATTAAGCCACTCTATTTAATTGAAATTAATACAAGATTAACAACCAAATCTTCCTTCAACTTGTATTAGCCACAACATGTGACCATTCCATCACATTGTTGGCTAGGTCTAGATGCTCCTGCATCACATGCATGCATGCATTAACCGACTGAACTCACAATTAGTTCCTCCAACTATTTGGAATTAATTTAACTGGACTTAACTCAGTTAACTGAGCTAACTAATTACAACTCAAATACAACTCATCCTTATCTCTTTAATTAAGGGATAACTTCCTCAATAAAAGGGATAACTGTTGCATATCTAACTAATCAACTCAAGATGAATTAATTAATTATTTTACAAACAACTGGTGAGAATAAATTCAAATTTTAATTCTCAATTTTGATTCAAGGACAAATCAAAATTGGAATATATCCCGAAATGCTATTTATAGCAATGCTATTTTTAACATTTCTATTTTTTGTTATTTTCAAGAGAGTTGGAGTATATCCTGAAATGCTATTTATAGCAATGCTATTTTTATCATTTCTATTTTTAGCATTTCTTGTTGCTATTTTCAACGCATATGCGGCCAAACACACCATAACGGAAAGTAGGTCGTGGACCATGGGTTGTGTGACCATGTTTGACGGGGAACGCCATTATAAACCCTCATCGCTTTAGTGTGCATCGAAAATGAAGTGCCTAACCTTAGCCACATGGTGGATAAGAATGATATTATTATATTTACAATATATATAATTTGTTCGTTTTTTTTTATTTTAATCTTACAATATTTATTGTCTATAAATATATATATATATATATATGAGCTAATATTAAAATGAGATTGTAAAATTTATAATATTACTATATTATTATAATAATCCACACTGTTTTTAGATGTAGGTAAGTGCGAAGTGAAATGGAAGAGGTAAGCAATATTTGACACCCCAATTCATAATACGAGGTGATGTGGAAATTGAAGGTGCCACATCACCTTCTGGTGACCATCGAAGACCTCGAAAGGAAGCAAAGAGAGAGTAAAAGAATAGCAAGCAAAAAAAAACCTAAAAAAAAGCAAGATACAAAAAAGTCATTAAAGAAATTACATGGAGGGTCCACATATATTTTGTGAAAAAATAATGGGGGTGTTGTGTCCACAACACAACAACAGGCCCAAGGTGAAACCCTCGTGGCTATTGTAATATACTCATAGTGTGTCAGCACTAAAGATAAAAAATATAATCATAAATTATAGGGTTCCACCTGTTAGCACTTGGAATTCACCTAGGCTGAGATAGACAAACTCTCAAGGCTACATCAAACCATTTCACCTCGTATGAGAAGGCTCTCTCGGGTTGATTTTAGGCTAGTAAATTGATAAGGGGGGTTGATTTAAAGATTTTTGGTTTTTTGGTGGCAATTGGAGGGAATGCAATTGTGCGGGGATTGAGCACAGTTTTTGCAGGGGGATCTTTGGGGCAAGGTAGGAGTGAGCGCTGATGCCTTAATCTGAGATGAATGATCAGGGATGATAGAGAAGGAGCTAAAGAGGGCAACAACCATTTGAGTCCTCTCTAGACAGTAGAAAACATAAATTTTGAACAAACTAAAAAGCTGAGCATGTCAAAGCATGATTTCAAACTTTATCACTTCATCTGTCCAAATAGAAGCAAAAGAGAGATGTGGAATACA
>APFE031028267.1:0-23865 GCA_000404065.3 Pinus taeda | reverse complement strand
GGTTGCCAGTGGACAACCAGTGCAGGCCCGATTCTCTCTCCCTCCTAGCATGATTCCCAATGACCTTCGAAATTGGTCGTCCTATCATTTATTCAATGGGTTGCTCACCAAGCAAAAGCACTACATAATACATTGATATTCGAACATGAGCACGAACAACAACAACTTATCTGCATAGTGGCAGGCGTGATCAACTCCTGCAAGAAAATCATGCGTTGCAGTAGCAGGTCAATGATATCAACGCTAAGTTCTAAACACTTTGGCCTACTATCATCAAGGTAGTACCTAATGTGCCAGAAGATTTCTCAGCCTACACCCTTTCAGATTTTTGTGACCACATTAGAACCACATCAGTCGACCTTGTTTTGTCGAATCGAGAGCTTAAGAATACTATCGCTTCCGACTAGAAAGAACTCCCATATCTAGTCACCCAATATTCCGCTAAAACTAAGCAGAATATTACCTATGTGGCTTAGGAGGCGCAGGAAATACTTACACAAGTTCATGAATCATCTGGTTTCCTTGCTAGAAAGAATCAACCCATCTATGCTTTACAATAAAAAAACTCATCAATTTCTCAACGAAGCCTTTCTTACACCTGACCTCGATCAACAAAAGGACTTGTTTTCCTTGATTGAATTACTAGAGAAACATATCCAACAGATTGAGGATGACTCTTGAGCCACCAAGGCTATGCTACATGACCTCATGCCACCAACACATAACCATTTTTAGAAGCTATGGTAGCTCAACACTATAGTACAGACCCAATGGAATGCCCTCATGACTACCCAACTCGACTAAACGACCACTAAACTTACAACACCATTTCTTGAGCAAGCTACTCCTCTATGGATTCTTGGAGCATGGCGATTACTGAATACACCCAATTCAAAACCGGAGCCATACAATATGTCCCGGGGTTGGGTCCTTCATTTGAAGGAGAACTTACAACATACGAAGGAACAGTTCAGGAAGAAGCAACACAAGCAGGAGCTCGACAACAGCAAGGAGAAGCAGCAACATCAACCAAGGATTGACTCAAGGACGATTCAATCAATTATGGTTGAGGCATGTTGGGTCCTTCGTTTTGGGGATAGAATTTTGACACGTTTTGACCAAGACTAACCGAAAGGAAGTTGCGTAGGAAACCACTGAAGGAAAGAGAGAAAATCCAACAAGATCTTTCAAACACGGGGGTTGGCAAGTAGAAATAATGGGGAAATGCAAGCACAGAGGTGTTCACATAGGTCATCGAGAAGAGATGGAGTGGTTGCAACCGATTCATAAAATTCGTCAAAGAGGGAATCATGCAGCATCCGGGGAAAAGAATTCCAATTAAGGTGAGCGAAGTTTATAAAATCCAAAAGGAGAAGGAAACAAAAAGGAGGAGGAAAAAGCTCATATGTTGAGATGTTGTTGTTGAGACTATTGGAATTGGTTTTGTTCTTAGTTATCTATTTTTGAGCTAAAATGTATGATGATTCTTCTTATCCCTTCTAATAAGCCACAGTGCCAGAATGTAATGATATCTTAAGTTAATGGAAAGGAGTTGTGGGATTGTTTTATGGTTCTGAATGTGTTGGTTTGCATGGCCCTCTCTAAAATTACCTTATTCATGAACATGAATGTTATTTGTTTCTATCGATGTGTTTCAAGTAATACTTTGCACTAATTGTATGCCAGATAATGTGATTTCTTAGAATAGATGTGAATGATAATCAGTGAGCAACCCTCCTTGATGTTTGGTTCTAGTAACTATCCTAGTAAGGACTTGGCATGACTTGGGTGAGACACCTTACTTCTTCTCAGTAAGGTGAAAATGTCGGAATTGCGCTAGACTACAACGAACCCTTTGTTAGCCCCTACGTCTAAACCCAGGATCTCTACCTTTTACAATTTTTCGCCAACACAACCCAACTATAAATTTGAACACATCGTAGGCCACTCAGTTGATCATTGCACGAGTCAACCCATTGACCATTATTCAATCACTCAGTCAACTTCTCCATGAGTTGACCCATCAACTATGCAATCAATCATCCCATCAACTACTTTGCTAGTTGACTCGATCGATTGTCTCCAATAAAGGTGTGATGAACTGACATAACCTAAGGTTTTGATACAAATTACAACAAGTTTAAGCCAACAAAGTGGTTAAAATGTGTATAAGACATACTTAAGAAATTCATTGATTGGGTAAACAAACAACTATGTCATTATATCACATGGTTCAATCCCATATGAACCATGTGGATCGATGGAAAATAATGGGTTTAGTATCACATGCCCGAGTAGAATAAATTTGGATCTATTCTTTACAAAATGTGCATTGAATTACTCTTGAAATAAGAGATGAAATGGATTAAGAATTATGACCTAGAGAAATTAGGGTTGAATGATTACAAGTGGTGTTTGAGTCAATGAGTGATCAAGTGATCAAATTTATGCTCGAAAATGAAAGTGCCTAGAACTTGTTGAAACCAGTGCCAAATAAAAGTGCTCATCATTCTGAATCCAACGACATTCATTTCACCTCAATTTGACATCGAATGCTCAAGTTATCATATGCTGACCATTTTCCCAAATAGGTAAAAAAAATTGCAGGTGACAAGCTGATTGTACATTTCTTGGCCAATGGCAGGATGTCGCTTGGCCACTCCAGATTGATCAAAAAATATTACATTTTCATGGGTTCAAATTTTTTATTATATTTTTGGTTGACTGTGTAATTTGGTGGCTCCAATGGTTGGAGACAACATGGGCCAATGTTGGCTACCACGTGGCATGGAAAATTTTGGTTAAGGGACGAAGCACCTAACAAGATTTGAACCGCAGACCAAGAACCAAGTAGTAAGAACCTCTACCACCATGACATCGCCATGAGACTTAACCACTATAGTCTCTCGGCCTTATTTAAATGTGAGCACATTGTATTTTGGAGTTAGGGTCGAGGCTAAGCCCTAGCCCTGGTCCTCGTGCCCTCATAACCATGGGGCGGGACCATGAGCTAGGGCTTAGCCCCAACCCCATGCCATGGTTACATCCATATGTTTTAAACATCAGCGCAGACCACGAGTGGAGTTGGATGGGGACTAGCCCCTAGGGTGAAGGCAAGGCCATATGCAATCCCATATAAGCACCGTCGGAGCTATCGGAAGGGGTTAGCCCCTAGGGCGTACAGCAAGGGCCAGCCCCAGGGCCCATGGCTCGTAATATGACCACCACCTCTGACTTTTTCCGTGCCGAGAAACTTCGGCACCAAATATGGTTCTATGTGCCATCACATGACCATGTTGCAAATGGTTGGGGGCCCGACCAGCGGGGGTAGGCAATTAGCCCCAGCCCCTAGGAATGTGGCCCCATACGACCACATTTTTCGAAATTTTGGGGGTTAGACGAAATTTAAAGTTTCCAACAAATTTTCTCAGCAAGCATGATTGTAGGCCAGATTTGCATGCCAGTTCCGATTTTGGGGCACTCAAGTAAGGTCTAGGTCGAATTGTAGGATGGTTAACATAAAAGTTCATGAGAGAGCTTGGAAGCTCATAACTTTTGGATTTTTTAATCCAAATTGAGCTCATAAAGAGGTTTCTTAGGGGTTTTTGGATGTTTTGAATCCACTAGTATCCTCTATTTTCTGATTTGAGCACATCTACAAGGTATTTTTGTAGGTTTGAGACTAAAGGTGTATGGATTAGTCAGGGTTTGGAAGAAGTTATTGGAAGTTTTGGGGCATGGAGAAGACCTTTTAGGGGTATTCTCACTTCCAGAAGGCTATTGCAACAGTTGTAACTAGCAGGGTTCAACCCAAGTTCAACTTCTATTATCATGAAGTTTTGATTATATGTTTGAATGTGGAATTGAAGCATGCACATGATGTTTTTAGCTCATTTCAGTTGAATTATGTCATTTTTGAAGGAGGTGTTTTGAGTTGTTGTTGTTATGAGAGTTCTTTGTAGGAGAACATTACCTTGTAGGGGTAATAACCACATATTGAACTGCAGCAAATGTTTATGTACTAAATTGATACTGAATATATGAGTGGTCTAGCCATGTTGACAGGCCTAGAGATGTAGCCCGTCAGGGGTGAACTCCGTCAACAAACCATTGTCTTACTCTTCTTTATTCCTTCATGGATTATGTGTGTTATGTTCATTATGTTCAGTTACATATGAAGACTAATTCATGTTTGAAGAGACATTGAATAAACCTATTGTTTCAAGACCCAATTTTAACCTTGCAGAGCATTGACATGATCCAAAGTTTTCTTTTATTCAATTTTGTAAAAGCGAAAGAAATCACCTAATCCAATTTCAGATCAATGAGGGAGTGTTATAAGCAATGGGGAAACCATTGTCATTTCCAATGGAGACAATGATCTAACAAAAGAACATGATAGCCTAAAGAACAATAAGAGTTTGACAAATATAGTGGTTATTATTGTAGTGAGGACTGAAAGGACATACAAGGCTCTTTGTAGGAGAAAGAAGGTAAAGGAAACTCCCATTGCACATATCAAAATCCAAACCCAAAATCTTAAAAGGAGCCAAAGTCTTAATACTATAGACCTAAATTGGTCATATGGGTCAAAAGTGCTCATAACCATACATCAAGAAGATGCATGCAAACCTGAACCCTAGCACATTGCCAAATCCAAAAACTACAATCTACTTGAATAACTAAACCAATGGTCAAACATATTGTGTTGAAAAATATAAGTAGGATCATCAACTTTGTAAAAATAATTCCTACCAACAAAATACACCTTTTCCACCACCATACAATCCATCACATTGATATTCTAGTATTTTTTTGCCACTCCATGAAAAAATCCTCCTCTATTTCCTTGTAAACACTATCATTGCAAATTGTTCATTGAAAAACATTGTGATGGCAAATAAGAATAAAGAATAACATAACATAGAGAGATGTTCAATTATCTTTTACCATTGATGTTGTTGGCCACGGGAGAGTACATAAGTTGACATTTAGTGTGTTTCTCCATAATCTCGACAGTTTCCTTGTAGCAATGGCTCTAAACAAAGGACCATATTCCATTGAAATAGATAGTAACCCAATACCCAAAATGGCAACATAAATGGGTTATGCCCACCATGTGCAACTAAACCAAAGGAAACCATAGAAAATGTTGAAAAAACAGTAAGTGATACACATTTCAACCCATGAATAAAGGAGAACAAGAAGGGGAAGCCATATATGTCATGGACAAGCAAGCAAAGGCATTGTCCAGGGGATGGTTGTTATTATATGTAGGAGGAGACCACTAACAACAAGGAAGGGAGAATAGGTTATGGGTATCCTTTACATCAATGTTGTGTATCCATGGTTAACAAGAAACAAAGACCATTGAAAATTGTTGTGTATCCATGGCGAGAAAGAAACAAAGCCCATTGAACATTGCCAAGGAAAGGAGCAACTAGAGGAGGTGCATTAGAGGGGTACCAAAAACCATGAAATGAAATTTAATACAAGTGGAACAACTCACCTACCCTCCTCCGCATAGGTAAGCAAGGTGGCCATTTCAAATGAGAGTCGAAGGTGTCTACATGGCCAATAGAGTCATTATATGGGTGAACCATGTTGGCCATTAGCCAAAGCATTGTGAAGAACCATAACCACGTTTAGTGGATGGGAATTGTTCTCATGTGCGAAGGATGCAATGCAATGGATAAGCTACTAGTTAGGTCTGCCTCAAAATTGGTCATGGGTCATTGTAGGGTTGTTGACTCTCAATTTGGCTGCCATCTCGCCTAGTTAAACATGACTGGTATTGTTATCGTCGTTGGACTTTCCTTTGGATGTCTTTTGTGTACTATTTTCTAAGCTGGTTACTTGATATGGTTTGTTCGTCTAGTGATGGGTCAGAATGCTTTGAACCCCAACCAAATCTATTATGGATGGTATTGTCATTTCGTCTAAACAATGATGTGGTATAAGATCTGTCAAACAAGTTCAATTGATGATTGGTTAAAGGGTATTAGTAAGATTATCAACTCCCAATTTAACTTTTGATAAAAACATGAAAGATAAGTTAAGACAAGCTCATTTTAAAAAGTAATTTGAAAAAAAAAACTTACATCTAAGTTAAGGCAAACAAATTTTAAAAATAATTAAAAAAAAAACTTCTCCATTCTACTTAAAATTGGGTTGGTTATGAACCACTCTTGGCCTCCCTCCCATGATGTAAATAGTTCCTCCTCAAGACTTAAGTTTGTTGTTTAGGTTGATAATATGACTTCGCATATTAAAAAAGTGGGAAATTTTGTGGAATAATGGATGCCATAAGACCATGAAAGAAATTTTTGGATGGGAAGACAACTTGTGGCCCATGCAAAGGGTGAGAAGGTTCATGGATATCTTTTAGTGGGGCCGAACCCCTTTTATCGAAGTTTCTTCCCCCTCACACATAAAGATTCGAGTGACCTAGTCCATTTCTCATAATTTAAGATGACTATTATCAATACGAATCTTCCAGACATTCATTTTCCTGCACGTAATTAACGCTGAGTCTCCGACGACACCAAGGTCGCGTTTGTCCGCACGCCATCTATTAATGTCCATGGCGGCTAACACATTCAAAGAAAATTCCACCAATTTCGGTATCTCCGGACTCCATCCAATCATATTCTGACAAATTACAGGCGATGCAATCTGTCCGGCACTACCTCTAGTGCGCGCGGAGCATCTGGACTCGCGCCTTTCTCTCCTATTTATTGCCCTCCTCTTCCTCCCTGCTTTATCAGTCAATATCGTTTGAAATCTTTTGAAATCGTGAATTTCTGTCCGAATCTCTGCAACTCTTCACGCTGTACTCAAAATTCGGTGTCAATTGAAGGGGGTATCAATCTCTGTTTCTGCGATTCATACAAATTTGTGGCAAATCAGAAGATAAAGAAGTCAAAAAAATGGCAGTGAATACGCCTGTGTTCACAATAGCAGCTGCGGTTGCCGCAATTGGGGCTTTCTGCAGGTTCGAATCTCATCGCCTTACATCAACACCAGATACGGATGGCCATCATGTAAGTATATGAAAAATTGCTTCTTCATCATTTTGGGTTCTGCAAAGAGGGGAGGGGTTACTGTTTCTTGGGGTTAGGGTTTCTAATTATGGTGGTTTTTGGATTCACAGGATCAGAGTTACAGTCGGCAGGGCAGTGAATTAAATAGAAAAGCAAAGGAGGAACGGACGACAGTAAAGTTTGCCCCTGAATTTGACGGTCTCCACTGCTATGAGACGTTGGTTAGGTTCTGATTGCCGTGAGGATGAACTTAACCAGCCAGCAAATTGAATTTCACTGATGTGATAAATTATGTAAAATATATTCATTTAAATTTTATTTTTGGACGACTTTCCCTTCTTTGTATTTCCTGAAAAATTTCTTTAATTTAATTCTTCCGATTATTTTTTAATGATTATCCCACTCTTTTAGCTCGCCAAAATTTGGGCATTCGAATTCTGCTAAAATCGCCCAAAATCGTGGATTCTACTGACACAAATTCAGAGGACCATTTAAAACCTTTTCAGCACAGGATCTGTATCATAGAGTCGCAATGCTGGCAATCTTAAAATGCTTTTTTATTTTTTGTGCATTTTTTTCTCAATTTTTCCCCAGCGGTATAATATGCAGAACTGAAATGTTCAATGTTTTTGGTTTTTTATCATTTTTTTCTCAATTGTGTCCCACATTTGATGGGATGATGTTTTCCCAGCGGTATAATATGCAGAATTCTGTATATAATTTGGATAATTGAAGTGTTTTGATAGGATGTTTTCCCAACTTTATAATATCTAGAATAATTTGGAGAATTGAAGCCAATTTTTTTCAAACATAAAAAAAAAAACCTTTTTATATTAAATAAAAAGGGTACATGTACATAAGTGAGAAATGTTGCTCTAACAAAATTCTGCAAACCAAGAAACCTAGACGAAATGTAAAGACAAATGTTTCTGAGAGGAAAAAAAAGGTCCATGAGACATTAAAGCCGAAAATAACAAAATAGAACAAAGGCCGGTAATGAAATCATATAGAGAAATTAGACAAGGCAGTGAATGAGAACATGATGACATATCAGAAATCCTTGGCCATGAAACTAAGTAGGAAATGTCAATATACAAACATCAAACCCAACGTCAAGTGATCCAGATTAGAAATGTCAATATACAAACATCAAACCCAACGTCAAGTGATCCAGATTAGGAGTGTATCAAAAAGTCAAGTGATCCAGATTAGGAGTGTATCAAAAAAACGAGAGACTATGTATATAGGGAATGCTCCCATCACCCTAATTTTTTCCTATAAACTCCCTGTAAACCTATGCCCACCTGTATAGAGTAACCCTCATTTAATGTAACCTATTTAAAGACGTAAAAATACCATATTATATAATATAATTACATAAGAAACCCTTTGAGGGCTTGTTGTAAGCTATCGGAACAACCCTCAATCTCTTCCCTCGAAGCTGCAAAGCTTAAAAAAAACCAGAGTTGAATTAAAGAAATGGGAGTGCCGAGAGTTTTCTTTGGAATGGCCTAGTGTAAACTATCGGGACAACCCTTGGTCTCTTCTTGCAAGGGTGCAAAACTTACAAAAACTCGCGCTGAATTGAAGAAAGAGAGCGCCGATAGATTTATTTGGAAGTCAGATCTCCATTTCGGAGAAAATGATGAGTGAGAATTGTAGTTAATTTTATTATACCCATGGGTATGGAATGCAAATTTTGCTTTAATTGTTATGGGTTAATTTATATTTTGAAGTTTTTCCGTGAACTCAAAACTAAATTCATTTTTTCTTAGTAAACACTAGTTTGGAAATTCACATGAAAGATTCAGAGACTAACTAAATTTATTGATATATATTTGGAAATTTGTGTGAGATCATTGTGAGAGTGGTATGCATTTCTCAAATGGTTAGATTAAAATGAAAACTTGGAGCCATATTTTTAAGTTTTAAGTTTGAAATTTTTCAAAGATAAATCCAATTGATATATTTTTGAATTAATCTATGGTATATTTATTAAATTTTATTTTAAGGAAAAAAAAAATCACGTGAGAAAAATCAACAACTTTCTATTAAATAAAGGGATGTTTATATATAGCATGCATGTAACATATGTGCCACATAAATCCTCATATTACATATGATTGATATCAAGATACATGGCAAGCAGGGCCATTAAAGAAATTTCGTAGGGAGCACTAGATATAGCCCAAAAATGAGCATCCACTCATTATTCGAGCAGCGCCAAAAAATACTCAAACCGACTGTTAACAAGTCGGAAGATACTCTAACTAGTAAGTAAATCCTAGTGACGCAAGAAAATATTATGACTGGCAAGTAAATCCTAGTGACGCTCCAATAGACTTATAAAAATAATAGACACACAGGGCTATAGTAAAAACCCATTACAAAGAGGGTTATAAAACCCCAGTTGAGAAGCATAAAATAAAAAGGCCTGAAGGCCCGTCATCAAAACCCTAATGGGACAAACTGTTGAAGGAAACGTAACTAAGTTCGGTCTTCATAAATGTACTTTTGATATTTGTATTTCTCCAAGAAAAGAAATATTATTTTTATAATATATGTCAATGAGTTTCTTGCTCACTGAAATAGGTCTAGCACATGTTAAAGTGTTATAGGTGAGTCAAAGAGTCAAAAGAATTATGTTGAAGACCTTAAGGCCATGTTACTATAGGTATACTTATGTCAAAGAAGACACCTCCAAGCAAAGTCAAGTCTCCTCCAAGCATGTGGCACCATCAAAAGAATCCTACCAAAGCAAATAAGTCAAGTCGGCCTACAGTCTTCAAGTCAGCCTAAAGGAGGGACAATCCTCCATATATAGAGGTTGTCCACTCCATCATAACATCAAGCTTTCATCTTTGAAACCAACGAAGGTAGGAAGTCGAGAAAAGGGTGAAGGAAGGACGAAGAAAGGGTCTCCAAGTGCAGCAAAGAAGAAGGGTACACAACCGAGCCTAAGAGGATTGTTTCTAGGGAAATCTACAGTCACACATGCGAAGATAAAGAAGGTATCTTTGCTGTCATAGAAGCCCTCCACCATAGTCATACATATCTCATTGGTTGGGCTCGTAAACTAGGCCTATAAGGCCTCTCACTCAAGCGAAAATAGGACCTCCACATAAGAGTCGTAAAGGAATCCCCTCACATGTGCGAAGAAACAGTGATACACTATTGTCATATCAAACCTACAACTATATCTCAAGAAAGAGCTCGGTTGGAGGAAGGATAAAGTACTCTTCATATGTAAAGGAATCTACCAAGGAATAAAGAGGAATATCTCTTATAGAAGAAACATAAAAAGGACTACTATCAGTTGCCAGAAGAAGGACGAAGTGTCAGGGAGCAAAGTGTTGGAAGAAGGAAGACTAAGTGTCGGGGAACAAAGTGCAGAAAGGAGGAAGGACTTGACTTGTGCTTGGAGGACATTCTAGTCAGGGGTCTAGGGTTTGGCTTTGATCAATAAGAGAAAATTACTGAAGGGTTTTCCTCTCAAGAGAAGAGAGATTTTGGCCTTGGCAAAGAGCAAACGTCTTGTGTTCTTGTCTTTTGTATTTTGGTAGCATTTTGATGAAGTACACACACATGCATTAATAAGAAGAAGAAGAAGATTAAGCTAATAAGAAAAAATAAAAATACTCCACAAATTGTTATCAAGTCAAGAAAAATCACACTACACCTAATTGCCCTTGATTCTTCAACATGGGATCAAAGCTAAGGTGACACATCAAGGAAAGGGCATCTCAAGAACACTCATCAAGGAAGGACATCTACAAAAGTTGAATCATCAAGCCAAGAAGTCTCAATCACTTCAAGGAAAAGAAGATCTACCATCTATCACTCATTAATACTACAAAGCAAGAAGAAGAGCCTTATGTAAAGGCGCCTACAAGAAGAGAAAATCAAATAAGGACCCCTACATCATCTACAAGCCATCAAGGAAATATAATCATCAAGTAAGTCCACTTGGAGAAAGCAACTTGAAGAACATCAAGATCTAAGGAAGGTAAGCCATCAAGTCTTCAAGGAGAAAGAAAGTCCACTACATCTCAAAATCTATCAAGTAAGTATATGTCCCCTTATGAATATACATCAATGTATTTTTGCAAGGAAAGCAACAAATTGGTAGGTACCAATAACTTTCTTGCATGGAAGAAGTGGATTGATTTACTTCTCAAGGAGAATGAACTTCTAGAACACATCAAAGGGAATATCACTATTCTTGCTAAGGAACAAACTCAAGCCTTATCCAAGTACAATAAGGATGAGACAAGAGCTCAAAGGATTCTAATAGAATCTATCAAGGACTCTCTCATTCATTATGTCTCCAAACTTGAAACATCAAAAGAAATCTATGGTAAACTAGTAGAGATATTCTCAGTAATCACAGCTGGAGAAGTGATATCTCTACGAAATGAATTGGTCAAAACGAAGATATCAAAGGAAGGAATAGCTCCCTACTTCATGAAGATCTTTGAAATGAGGGTCAACTTCAAGAGCTAGGGGAAGTCATGTCTAACAGGGAAATGACAATTGTAGTACTCGATGCTCTACCTAAGGATTGGGGCAACTTCACATCAAGCATATATGCCAAGAAGGAAGCCACCCCACTAAGTGAAATTTGGTCTCTATGCAAGATAGAGGAAACAAGACTCAAAGCAAAGGAAGATGTGGGATCAAAGGGAAAATTTGGCAAATTTGGTCCACGAAGAACAAACAATAGAGATATGTCCAAAATCCAATGCTTTGGATGCCAAGAATATGGATACTACAAAAGGAATTGTCCAAAACTTAATAAATAAAACAACAACAAAAGAAAAAGGGAAGAAGCTCACATAAGTCAAGAAATTAAAGAAGAAGACAAGAAGCAAAAGAAGAAAGATCCTTTAGGTCTCTATTATGACTAAGTCTACTTCTTTACTTAAAGTCTTCTTTAAAAGTTTTGAGTAGTATAGGAGCATGTAGGAATAGAATAAAATTGAATGGCTAGAAACATCTTCTAGAATCTAGAAGCATGAAGTACATAGAGTTCCAAATACTCATGTAGAAGGAGCATTTATAAATATAACAAAATGCATGGTTAGAAATATCTTCTAGAATATAGGATCATGGTATATATAGCTCAAGGTATTCATGTAGAGGGAGCATACCTAGTATAGTACCTCATCCACAATGAAAGAAAATTGATCACGATTAAGAATCTTAGAAGACCTCCATCATCAAAAGAAAGAAACATTTTCAGGGTAAGGGTCTTCAGGATCCTTTGATGAAATCTTCAAAAGAAGATTTATAAACAAAATCAGATGTCCCATTGGGAGCCCCATTCATGGGATTCAAGAAAAATGATGATATGCAGGCAAGCTAAGATGAAGCGAAAAGGGCCACACCATGGACAATCAATTCAAGATAAGATTATCAAAGGAGAATCAAGATGAGGTATGTATGCATCAAAGTTTAGTAATGTTATCATATGTATATTATTGATTCATGGTAATAGTTCTATGACATGATCAAGTAGGAAAGAATATCTTTCACCAATGACATGCCCGAAGGCATGTACTACAATGCAATCAAGGTCAACAAAAGGAAATACTCACATAAGGAGTATAAGATTGTTGACTAAGAACCAAGTGAAGAAGGAATGGTGACTAGTCCTAGAAGCAAGCAATGAAGAAGTGCTCTGACAAGGAGCATAAGGTGGTTGACCAATCTATCCAAGAAGAAGCAAATGAAGAAAGAGACCAGGCATGAGAAGAACACCATGAATCACTCTAACAAAGATACTTTGAAGACATCTCCAGAAAGAAGGCATGACAACTCTAACAAAGGAAGAAAAAGATCAAAGGACCCTTGACACATGTGAAGGCCTTGAAGATATGAAAGGTGCAGATTACTGATTCTACTCTACAAAGATGTCATGATGAAGAAGCCATCCAACAAAAGCACAATTTAATGTTGAAGCAATATCAGGATAAGTCATGAAGGGCTACTAGATCAAAGCATAGGAACAAGCAATTACATGTGAAGAGTAGTCTGAAGCTTAGACAAGATGACAAGGAGTAACCAGATGACAAGAGAACCTGATTATGACAAGAAGACCACTTTCCACGAAGGAAGAAATGACATGAGAAACTTGGAAGGAAAGTGATCAATGGATGGTGCCCTACCAAGAAGAATATTTTAACAAAGTCTTCATGACATTGAAGGAAGGAGATCAAGCAACTGGAGGACCCACGAAGAAGAAGTTTTTGATGAATGGACAAGTCCCTAGCTAAGAGGGAGTTATAACAAGTTCCCAATTACAAAGGAACTTGGAAAAGTACCTTGTCAAGGGATACTTGGGAATTTCTTCCCCAATTGGAGGAAGAGATAGACACAACATGATTGTCCTCACTTGGGAAGAAAGAATGGGAGGATTGGGTAATCATTCGACATCTGATACTCTTTGAGGATGTGTATGGCATCCAAGACAAGAGTAGGCAAGAGGACCAATATTCTTTGATGGTTGGGAATCCAAGGCAAGAATAGTCCTAGAAGGCCATACTTTAGTGAACACCCAGGTGGGTATGTACCTTGAGAGACAATGACTAAGGTGTCTATAAGTTATTGGTCTCACCAACATTGTGCTATGATCTATTGAGAGATAGAGATGTCAATCGAGGCCTTGCCGTGGAAACAATGTTGGTTACTATGATGCTATAACAGATGGATTTCCAATCCAGTTTCTCTTATGTGAATTCTTCAAGATTGAAAAATAGCCAAACACCTTGTAATGTTATATGAATACCTCCCTAGTTAAGAGGGAGCATTGAAGGAAATGTAACTAGGTTCGGTCTTCATAAATGTGCTTTTGATATTTGTATTTATTCAAGAAAAGAAATATTATTTCTATAATATATGTCAATGAGTTTCTTGCTCATTGAAACAGGTCTAGCACATGTTAAACTGCTATAGGTGATTCAAAGAGTCAAAAGAATTATGTTTAAGACCTTAAGGGCATGTTACTATAGGTATACTTATGTCAAAAAACACACCTCCAAGCAAAGTCAAGTCTCCTCCAAGCATGTGGCACCATCAAAAGACTCCTACCAAAGAAAATAAGTCAAGTTGGCCTAAAGGAGGGACACTCCTCTATATATAGAGGTTGTCCACTCCATCATAAAATCAATCTTTCATCTCTGAAATCAGCAAAGATAGGAAGCTGAGAAAAGGGTGAACGAAAGACGAAGAAAGGCTATCCAAGTGCAACGAAGAAGAAGGGTACACAACCAAGCCTAAGAGGATTGTTTCTAGGGCAAGCTGCAACCACACATGCAAAGATAAAGAGAGTTCCTTTGTTGTCATAGCAACCCTCCAACACAGTCATACATATCTCATTGGTTGGGCTAGTAAAGTAGGCCTATAAGGCCTCTCACACAAGCGAAAAGGAAACTCACTCAAGTGAAGAAGAAAATAAGACCTCCACATACGAATCTTGAAGGCATCCCCTCACATGAGAGAAGAAATAGTGATACACTGCTATCATATCATACCTGCAACTATATCTCAAGAAAGAGCTCGGTTGGAGGAAGGATAAAGCATTATTCATATGTACAGGAATCTACCAAGGAACAAAGAGGAATATCTCTTATAGAAGAAACATAACAAGGAATACTATCAGTTTCCAGAAGAAGGACGAAGTGCCAGAGAGCAAAGTCCCAGAAGAAGGAAGACTATGTGTCATGGAACAAAGTGCAGAAAGGAGGAAGGACTTGACTTGTGCTTGGAGGACATTCTAGTAAGGGGTCTAGGGTTTGGCTTTGATCAATAAGAAGCTTCAATAAGAGAAAATTACCGAATGGTTTTCCTCTCAAGAGAAGAGAGGTTTTGGCCCTAGTAGAGACCCAACATCTTGTGTTCTTGTCTTTTGTATTTTGGTATTTGTTTGATGAAGTACACACACATTCATTAATAATAAGAAGAAGAATATTAAGCTAACAAGAAAAATTAAAAAGACTCCACAAATTGCTATCAAGTCAAGAAGAATCACACTAGACCTAATTTCCCTTGATTCTTCAACACAAACAACAGGGCAAACCTTGGATGGAGCAAGGGAGAGTCCTAGACGTTGCGCAACCCACAAAGATAGCAATATCCTAGAACACCCATGACCGTAGAGTAGGATAGAAACGATAGTGGCCCCATTGGAACAAAATTCTACCTCAAACCCCCACACCTGCATGTCCAGAGACAGACACCCGACGCATCCAAAGGTGGCACGAATCGACAACATGAAAATAGGGCAATGGCAGCAAAGGTCCCAATCTCCCCCCAACCAAATTGCCAAACAAAAGGTGTCCCAGGGAACCACTCTAACAAAGTGTATATGTGGTAACAACAAAGACCCCCAATGCACTAAATTCGAAACCCTGCAAAACAGTGACCCGAGGCAGGGTTCATCGGTGGCTAGGGTTCCCAAGCTCCCTCCCACAATCACTAATAGCTACAAACCCTCAAACACTCTATGAAAACCAAAGTTAAGACGAGAAATGTTTCCGCAATGCTCACATATAATGTTTATGATATTGATCTAAAATCTTATTAGAGTGCCCATTGCCTATTGTTTAAGCATCTATGCAATCTAGCTACATGTAGATGTGTAATACACTAACTGTGTCAATAAAAAATAACAAATTATATCTTTAAATAATAAAAATAAACAAATTATATTAATTAAAATCAAATTTATTTATTATAAAACTTTTTATATTATGTCATTAGTTAATGTATTTTTAATTTAATAGTTAATTCAAATGGGTATAAAAATATGAAATTAGTCTAAATTGAAGAAAAATTGAATTTTAAAAATATAAAATTAAAGATAATGAGTTTAAAAGAAAAAAAATGTACCTTTGAGATATTTGATTCCTTTTTGTACTACGGAGTTATGATGGATCTAGGGTGGTTAAATTTGTCTTCATAATTTATTAAATTTGCAATTCAATTACACAAATATCGAACAAATATTTTGATAATTTATGTTAAATAATTATCCATATCAAATATCATATATCTAAAGTGGATTTGTATGTTCCAAACAACACACATATTGGGGTAATGATTTCATTCTTAGCTCATCTTGCTCCTCCTTCCAATAGGATGTTTGGTGCCCTATTATTATCCCTGTAGCATGCAACATATCACTCATACTCCCCATTAAGCTTGCTTGGGTGGTGTTTCTCTTCAATTCCAACCATTATTGTGGATCACTCACCCTCATCACAGTGTTCAAGCATTATTGAGATGGATACTATAGGTTGGCTTGTTGGCTTCATGATCCATATTTATGAAGGAATGAAATGAAATACAGATATAAAAAGAAACACAAAGCTACAACGAAAATAGAACTTCAATTCATTAATAACAAATAAAAATTGTTTGCATGTAGGATGAAAATAGATTAGCTTGGGCAATGGTATCTTATCTTTGAGGAGAAATATGCGGCTACATGTCTTCTGAACTATCTTACAATGAGGCTCAAAATCCTATTTATTATTAAGAAACATTGGAAAATCCTAAACATCCAAAAACCTAACCCTAGGAGATGAAGTGCCAAAAGTTTGTGGGGCCCATTGGGGTAAATTGGTACATGCCACACACAAGGAAGGCTCTCATCCTAGGTTCATGGATGCTTGGATTTGTACATGCGTAGTATGTGCATTAGCATCCTGTTGACAGCCTCTGTCTGGCCATCATTCTGGGGATGGAATGCAGTGGACTTAGTGAGCTTGGTGTCCAATACTGTACAGAGGCTCGATTAGAATGTGCTCAAGAAGTTGCTATTATGATTAGGTATAATGGTCTGTGGGATCCCAAAATGTACCCACATTTTAATAATTATATTTTTTAATTAAAAATTGTACAATTCACTGCTCCATAATAATTACTTTTTTTGATAAAAATTAACCACTGAAAAAATCATCTACCAATTAGTTGGTCCATTCTAAAATTACTCTAAATTTTTATAACTACACAAAATAAACAATAAAATTAAAATTAAAATCTCATTCTCAACACTTCATGATTCCTCTTTTTTATAACTAGTAAAAAATAGTAACAATAAAGTTAAAATAAAAATAAAAAATTCCCAATTCCTTTTCCTTCTCCTTCATGATTCCTTTTTTAATAACTAGGAAAAAAATAATATAATTATTTAAATGAATTTATTATGTTTGTATTCTAATGACAAAGGTAAATAAATATTATTTAATTTCATTTATAGTTAGATGCATATTATCCATATCAAAGAATCTAAAATTTATTGTATCCTCAACCAACTTGACGCCATGTAGCAGATATGTCGTGTCCTATCACTGAATAGATATTTTGACTTATCAAATTACATAAAAATAAATTCCAAAAGTAATTTATTTATTAATTAATAATTAAAATACAATTGAGGTGAGACCTTGTAATGTTTTTTATATAAACATTTTGGTTTTAAACTACCAACAATTATTATACTAAGGGTTTTAAAAAACCATAGGGTTTCTAATAGTATCATTTTTTAATGTAGCCTATTTTTTTCCAGACACGAAAAAAATAATTTTATATTAAATAAAAAGGTTACATGTACATATGATATAAGTGAGACATGTTGCCCTGACAAAATTCTACAAACCATGAAACCTAGATGAAATGTTAAGGAAAATATTTCGGAGAGGAAACAAAAAAAGTCCATAAATCGAACTATATGAGACATTAAAGCCAAAAACAACAAAATAGAACAAAGACCCGTGATGAAGCCACATAGAGAAATTAGACGAGGCATCGAATGAGAAAATAATGACATATCAAAAATCCTTCGCCATGAAACTAAGCAGGAAATGTCAATATACAGACATCAAGCCCAGCCTCAAGTGATTCGAATCCAAAGTGTACTAAAAACACGAGAGACTATGCATGGAGGGGAATGCTCCCATTACCCAAGAATAATCCTTCCATGTAAGCCTACACCCACTTGCATGGAGTGACCCTCTTTTAATGTAGCTTATTTAAAAGCATAAGAATACCATATTCTGTAATGTAATTACATAAGAAACCCTTGGAGGGCCTAACAACCCTCAGTCTCTTCCTCCAAGGCCACAAAGCTTACAAATAAGCAGAGTTGAATTAAAGAAACAGAAGCGATGAGAGTTTTCTATGGAATGGCCTAGTGTAAACTACCAAGACAACCCTTGGTCTTTTCTTACAAGGCTGCAAAACTTACAAAAACATGCGCTAAATTGAATAAACATAATGCCAATAGATTTATTTCAAATGTCAAATCTCCATTTCAAGAGAAATGATGAGAAATAATTGCAGTGAATTTTATTATACCCATGGAAATGGAATGCAAATTTCACTTTAATTGTTATGAGTTCATTTATATGTTTAAGTTTTTCCTGAATGAAAAACTAAATTCATTAGTAAACACTAGTTTAGAAATTCACATGAAAGATCTAGAAACTAACTAAATTTATTGACATAAATTTGGAAATTTGCGTGAGATCATCCTAAGAGCGGTATGCATTTCTCAAATGGTTAGATCAAAGTGAAAACTTGGAGTCATATTTTTAAGATTGAAAGTTTTCAACGATAAATCCAATTAACATATTTTTGAATTAATGTATGGTTTATTTATTAAATTTTATTTTAAGGAAAAATCAATCAATTAGTTATATACTAATTTAATACTGTATATTATATTGTTCATCTATTTTTTAGTGTGATTCTTTATTTTATTTTGTTATTATTAGTATATTCATTATTATTTTTTTCCGTAAGAAAAATCATACACTTTACATATAAATAATAAGTTTCAAGATACACGACGAACATGTCCCTCAAAGAAATCTTGTAGGGAGCACCAGATATAGCCTAAAAATGGGCAACCACTCATCATTCGAGCAGCGCTGGAAAATACTCAAACCGATAGTTAACAAGCCAGAAGATACTCTAATCAACAAGATTGTTAGCAATTAATTACCAGAGAAATGAAATACACAAAATTTTGAGGAAACACAAATATAGAAACACATAAAACAAGAGAGACACTGATATACGTGGTTCACCCAATTTGGGCTACGTCCACGAAGAAACAATCAATCCTTCCTTTTATATATTCCAACAAAATGAAGAGATACAATCTACAATAGATTTATTGTAATTTCCTCTTCGCTCTCACACAGCCCCCCCTCTCTCTCTTGCTCAGAATAATAATACACATCCTCAATATAATTTCCTCATATAAACCAAGGGGTTTCATTCTAAGGCAAAAAATCCTAAATTAAATGTAACTTCTACTGTCATATCATCCGCCTGATGAACAATCCAGAATGACTACGAAATTACAATATTTTACAAGGCAATTTTTCATCTATTTTTAGCTTCAAGGGTGTTGTCCCTGAAACCCCCGCCAGGAGGGGGGGCTCATAAAATTCTTCGCCACCCCCCCTAGACCCCCCTGATGGTGATTAAATGGAAGTGTTTCCACCCCATTAAGAACAAGGATCCAACGTCGTTGAAACAAAAAACCTTTCAACAATTAGGAAGAGAATAACAATCCACACTCGACAAAGATAATCAACGTCGAAAGATACTATGACCGAAAAGAACATATTGGCGTGGGAAGATACTCTGACTGGAAATAAAATCTTGGTGATGCTCCAATAAACTTGTAAAAATAATAGGCATGCAATAAAACCCCATTACAAAGCGGGCTAAAAAACCACAGTTGAGAAGCATAAAATAAAAAGGCTTGTATTCAAAACCCCAATGGGAAAAACAACAGATCAAACCCAGGATGGAGTAGGGGAGATTCCCAGATGTTTCGCTGTTGGAAATAATACTGAGAATTGGGGGGGGGGGGGGGGTGTGAATCAGTATTATTAATTCAAACAATTTTCATTTTCATAGATACACATACGCTACTTCAGTTATGGGAATCCGCGTATATACGCAACTGTGTCTAAAGCAACCAGCATATATCAATAAACTTATGATTCCGTTAATCCATTAAATGTTTGATCTTTAATCAGTGCATCAGAACTTCATTAACCATAAGAACAGTAAATAGGTGCAGTAAAACAGAACATATCATCACACACATGAACACAAGATATAAGGTGGAAACCCAATGTGGGTGAAAACCGCCTGCTGCAATTCGTCTCTATCTTCTTTTAATAAGAAACTTCTTTTTACAAGTTATGTTCTACTACTAGTGTAGTCTGTATACTTAGTATGCAGGCTGCTTCTATCTGCAAAAGGGCGTGATAACCTTATCTCGTTCTCCAGCTTCTCCTGAAGGAGGCTACAACCCCCTTAAGCTTCTTGTATAGCTAATGTTACTAGTGACGTAGTGTCGACCTACAGAAGGCTACAACCTTCTCTTTTCTTCCAGGGACCACGTTTCATAAATTTTCAGACTGGATCCATAAATAACATCAATCAAACATCAAATGTATCTACATCAACCAATCCCCTTTGCACCAACCAAAATTGAATCAATCAATCACTTCTCTGAATGATGTAACCAGAATACAGTAACAGTAACCAGACACTAATCCTGAACCTAGAATACTACAACAATAACAGAAGTAGCTAAAACATATTTTATGAGACGTATGCTACTTCAAGATGAAGAACTTGCGTGCATACGCTTTTGTATTAAGGCAAACCAACGTATACATTGTTTTGAATTACTGAACCAGCGTGTATATGTGCCTTTGCTGTGCCGAACCTGCGTACAGATCTATAAAAGACAATTTTCCCTTTCGAAATATTCAGAAATTAGTTATACTCAGACTATCAGATTTATAAATCAAGTCATGCGCCAAATATAATAGATCAAAATCACACAAAGATACTACTATTCAAGCCTTAAGATCTTGACCCATCAATAAAACTTATCCTTCTTCTAGCGCTCAGGTTCCTCCTTGGTTCAGATCCAACTATCCACCATAACCCAATGACCAATATTCTAGATCTTGCTCTTCATAAATATTCAATACTTGAGTGAATTTGCCTAATGATCTCCTTCCCCTTTTATAGTCTTCGGCCTTACTTAATACCATCGTCCAAAACCACTTAGAACCAATACTTGGGACCCAAATACCTGGGTTTAACACTTCAGACGAGCTACCATGATCCAAAACCATAGGTCTAGATACCAAGGACCAAATATTGTGGACTAAAAATGAGTTTTCCCACATGTACGCGATTTTCCTTGCATGAAAGTGCGTGCATACACATACGCGACTTTTGATCGGCGATCCCGAGTGTATACACGCCTTGGTTAAGTGGAAACTACGTATATCTCTTTTTCCTTTATTCTGAGAGCCTGAACTGTGATCTATCATCTGAGTAAGTTGCCATCAAGGATAACACCTGTGTCATAGTGCCAAACCTGAGTCATAATGCCAAAAATCTCCCCATTTGGAATTGATGGCAACCCCAAGTCACTCAAAGTCATTCTCCCCCTTTGTCATCAAGGGCAAAGGGTTGTGCTCCCCTTGAGTACATGCTGAAATCTCTGCTCTGTTGTGCTATTTATGCTCCCCCTCATTGTAGGCAAGGTCTGCAAAAAGATGTTCTACAAGAAAGAACATGACTCTAGACATCATAGATGACCTTCCTATCACCAAGGACTCATACATACATCCATCTCCCAGCCAAGTGGGGATATACCAATATTGACTCACCCACCCAACCAAGTGGGGATACACTAAAAGTTTACACAAGATAAAACAAGAACATTACATCATCCATCCCAGGTAGAGTGGGGAAACCAAAATAGGTTGTTACATGACCTTGATAATAAAAGAAATACATGATATAGAGACTAAATATCTAAGACAAGATTATGATAGTCATCAGTAACTAACATCAGCGGCATCAGTCAATCACCATCCAGACTGGCAACTATGATCTCCCTCTGCACCTGTTCCACCTGAATCAAAAACCATTGTGAGATTGTACCAAGATCTTCTAAGATAATGCCAACAATGCATTATTATGTGCTCCCCCTAAACCTGTGCCAGATGGTTTCTGTCAGACCTATATCAGACTCGTTTCCTCCTGAGTCTAGCCCACTGATTTCCTTCAAATCAACATATACACTACTGTATCCACAAAAACATGCATATGTACACGGATACACTTCATGAAACTCACGTACACTCACTTTTCTCTGAAACATATAAGTGTCAACAACAAGATGATGCATCAACTACTCCCAGTTTCTGTCTGAGGTTTTCAAATGTCTCCCTGGGTAGTGGTTTGGTGAATATATCAGCAACCTATTCCTTGGAGGGAACATACTCCAATTTGACCTTTTGTTCAAGCACTTGTTCCCGGAGAAATTGATATCTGATAGGTATGTGCTTGGTCTTTGAATGCATGACTGGATTTTTTTGAAATACTGATTGCCCTTGTATTATCACATAAAATGGAGATAAGTGGAGTACAAGTGATTTGAAAGTCTTGCAATGTTTGCATCATCCAGAGGAGTTGTGTACAAAAAGATGCAGCAGCCACATATTTTGCTTCAGTTGTAGATAATGCAATTGAACTTTGTTTCTTGCTAAACCAAGATACTAATCTGCAACCCATAAAGAATGCACCACCACTAATGCTTTTTCTGTCATCCACGCTTCTTGCCCAATCTGCATCTATATATGCATGAAGTGTGAGATCTGTATCTCTAGGATACCATAAGCCATAGTTTTGTGTTCCTGAAGATATTTGAAATTCCTTTTAACACCTGAAGGGTGCTTCTTGGATTTGCTTGGAATCTTCCAAACTATTCCCACTGCATTGCATGATGGTCTGTCGGTACCTGTCAAATGAGTAGACTACCAATCATGGATCTATAGGTGGTTGGATTACTTATTGTTGTGACATCATCATTTGCGTTGAGGCGCATCCTGTACCATAGGGGTTACATACTTGGTTTCGAATCTTCCATGCCATATTTCTTCAAGATCTGCTTGAGGTACTTGGTTTGTGATAGAAAGATACCGTCTTTATTTTGTTGGACTTGTAAACCAAGAAAATATGTCAGCTCACCAAGCAGGGGCATTTCAAATTCTTTCTGCATCACCAAAGAAAAGTTTTGACTCATGGCTTATTCATTGCTACCAAAGATGATATCGTCAACATACACAACAAGTATTAGCAATCTAGCATTATCAATTTTCATATATAGATTGCTATCTGTTGATCCTTTTGAAAAACCTTGTTGATGGAGGTATTTGTCCAAACCATAATACCAAGCCCTTGGGGTCTGTTTAAGACCATAGAGTGCCTTCTTAATTATACACACAAGTTTTGGATCATTTCCAAGGATGAATCCATCTGGTTGCTCAATATACACTTATTCTTCTAAGTCTCCATTTAAAAGGGAGATTTCACATCCATTTGATATACTTTGAACTTCTGAAAACTAGAAAGAGCAAGGAACATTCTTATGGCTTCAAGTCTAGAAACCAGTGCAAAAGTTTCTTCAAAGTCTATACCTTCTTGTTGAGCATACCCTTTACAAACAAGGCTAACCTTGTTTCTAATAACATATCCATTTTCATTTAGCTTGTTTTTGAATATCCATTTGGTCCCTATGACATTCTTATCATTCAGTCTAGGAACCAATTCCCAAGTGTTATTCTTTTCAATCTGCTCAAGTTCTTCATTCATGGCCTTGACCCAACATTCATCTTTGCATGCTTCACTTACATTTCGTGGTTCAGCGGAGGAGAGTAATGCTAGATAGCTTGAAGCTTTTGTTATAGTTCTTCTTGTTTGAACA
>APFE031028264.1:0-10148 GCA_000404065.3 Pinus taeda | reverse complement strand
AAGCCCCCCCTGCCCCCCCCCCCCCCCACACGTGGAGGGGTGTACAATATTCCTAGGGTATACATCCGGTTGTCTAAGAATTGATTTTTATCTAATCAATTCTTAGATAGTTGTTTTTTTCCTCAGTTGATTCTACTAAAGAAAGTTTTAGAAATTTCATTATTTTTTAGAGATAACTAGTTCTTCCAGTGAATCGCTAATTTTTGTGCTATACAACAACCCCCCATTTCACTTTTTATAATTGAAAGTTTTAAAATGCTAAATAAGAAATGGGTACCCTTTAGCATATAAATAAAAGCAATAAATTTTTTAAGTAAAATACATTTTCAATAAAAGTCATATAAAAGTTGTTTTTTGAGTATTTAGGACCACTCATCGCAAATTGGGATTCTTTAGAACCCGTGAACATCCATTTGGAAAAGTGCGATGCGATCAGAGTCATAACAAAACCCTCATCGAAATTTTTCTATCAAAGTAAGCCATTTATAAATACAACATGATGTAACTATCACATCTCGCACATCATGAATCCCAAGAAATGACTTATATTGTTTCATTGAAACCTTGCAATGCGATAAGGCTATCGCAATTGCATATCGTTGATTCATAAGGAAGCACCCAATATACTTCATTGAAAACTTGTGATGCAACTTAATTATCACATATCGCGCTCTTGATAAAAGCGAAGTAATAAATACTCTGAATACATGTGGTATAGGGATAAATCGATTGTAAAGGAAAAAGTGATTTGCCAAGTTTGAAATTTGTCGTCTCCCCATGCCAGCTCAACGCTCATCGCAATCACAACAATGCAAAGAAACCTATTGACTGGCCACCCCCGATTTGCGATACACGATTGTTACAAAAATACTAAAATAATACAAATCGCTAATCGCAAGTCGCAGAGTCATGGCACCTATTCTAAAAAGGACCGTTACAAAACCTACAATGCGACATATGGTTTCAGCATTAAAGTTTCACATTGGAAGTTATGGTAAAACATTAAGGAGTAGTTATGGTTAAGTCCTTTAAGGATTTCATCCATGGTAGCTATGTACAATAAAATATCTTTTACATCTAATGTGCATAATTGCTTGTAGTCTGTAATTTGTGTATTATCGCCTCTCAAGTTTTTTTCCTATTACGCTCCTCTTTCTCATTTTGCAGTGTTGATCCAAAATCACACATTTGGTCAAGATGTCTAAGAAATCCCGAAAGGAAAAGGACCCATTACAGTGGAAGAAGGACCAGCAAAATTGGTGTTAATTGTAGATACTACCTGTCAAGGCCTTGTTAAAATCTCGTGGGAAGGCATATATGCTTTACTTGAAGCAGAAAATCAAACAAAGATAGAAGAAGAAGCAATAGCTGATGGAACTGATTGAATAGAAAGCACGCTCAGTGATTTCGCCAGCTCTTTCCTCCATAAAATAGCAGCTCGAGCGAAAGTTTTACCATATAATGATCTAGTGAGATGGGTAATAGAAAGTATTAATATAACAGACAGATCTTTCTCCACAACCAATGGGAGGATGTTTGGGACATTCAAACCTGAAGATGTCAAAAGAATGTATCACTTTCCAGATCCCCAGTGACACTACAACAAATCATTCCTAGAAGTTTTCACTAAGGAGAATGACATAGAGTTAGACCCTATCAAACAGTGGAAACATTTTCCAAACAAGCATAAACATGAATCCTCTGGTATGTACTCTTTGGACTCCTTAGCATCTCCATATTGTTATGATGTTGCTATGGTATGTAGGCTCTTTAGAAGCCCCAATTCTACTAGTTTTGCTATCAGATAAAATGGCTAGTCAAATACTAGATTATAGAAGGAACAGATTTGTCTCCACCAGAATTGTGCCCCCATTCTATATGAGCGCCTACATAATGGACACAATATGTTTTAATTTTGACTTTCCCATCCTAGGCTAGAAATGGATTGTTCAGGATCCAACCCCCATTCATATTTATCATAAATATTTATGGAAGTCTGACTACAAGAATCAATTATACAGGATTTGCCATGGTTTCATTTTACCTATCCATCAAGCCATCTTTAATAAATCTTCTCCTTGGCTATCTGACAAGCCTAGCATTGAATTAACTTCAATCGACAGTTGGTTCATGGAGGAGAAGTTCACTTATATTAGGGATTTTGGCAGTATTACAAACCCTCATGTCCTTCCACTCTACATTCCTGAGAAGCTATTAGCTAGAAAAATAGCTTACCATATAGTGGAAAAAGGGATGTCTAGAAACCTTAAAGATTCTAAGAAACAAGTATGGCCTCCATTTCCCCTCCGCTATGGCACTTATACATTGCATGATTTTAAACATGCTGAGAAAGAAGCAGAGAAAACAAAGAATTTGGGTCTAGCGGTTATTCCTAAAAGACAATACAATCCAAACAAGGTCACTTTCAATTTCACTAGTCAGGTGAAAGTTAGTAAATTTATACATGATAAGGATGAGTTTGATGACTTATTCACTTCAGCAGAGTTGTTCTCACAAGCAAGTCATTTGGAAATATTCAAATTGGGAGCCGAGAAGATGGACAAATTTATGGAATATAGGACACAGAGGTTACCAACAGTACCTCTGGATTTACTAAATACTACCCCTATTGTTTGGCAAGCAGAGCACATCAGGGAGAAGACTATCGAAGATATTTCTGGAGAAGGGGAAATAGGTGAAAAGACCAATGAACCCCTTAGCATATATGTTCATATTGACCCCATCTTGATAAAGCAATGGGAGCAATTTGATCAGCAAATCAAAAGCCAGAGTGACCCCCAAAACATTACCACATCAACATCGCCTGCAACACAACGACCCACCATTCCTGATAGTGTGATTGAGGTAACACCCAGTAAAGACATATCTCATAAAGAGATTGAAATAATCCCTAAAAACCCTTCAGGATAAATTACATTGAATATTGAGGAAATACCACCCTTGGATGTATTTTACAGTCCAAAACACATGGTTGTAGTCAAAAGACAAAGTAAAAAGAGGAAAATATACCAGACATCATCCACAGCTCCTCAATCTGAATTTATGAATGTTTTATGGAAGGATTCAGAGGTCAATCCTTTTGAGGATTTAACTAAGTTATCTCAATTTGTAGGGGAATACATAGCCACCGCAATTGATAAGGCAACTAAGGTTAACCAATTGTTCAAGGAAAAGGATCAAAGTATTAATGAACTTGAGGAACATGCAGTAGTAGAACAACAGAAGATTAATCATCTTGAGGAATAGTTGGCAGAAGAAAAACAAAAGAACGAGTAGCTTGAGGTACAATTAAACCTGGACAAACAGAAGATCGATCAGCATGCCATCCAAAAACAACAACAGTTGTCTCAAGAGCTCAAACAGCTTCAATTGTCATATCAACAAGAAATTAAGACTAAAGAGGAGCAAATCACACAGCTACAACTCTCTATAGAATAGTTCAAAGATTATACCAAGGTTGAGGAATTTAAGAAGGAAGCCCTAGAAGCAAATAAATCCTTAACTCAACAACTCAATCTACTTTGCCATAAAATATTTGTTATCGACACATTATGCATCATAACTTCATCACTGATCGATCAAGTAGTTAATACCAAATTAGAATTTGAGGATGGAGATGATAAGGTCACAAATTACCTCTTTTGGCAAAGCACAGTAGAAGGAAGAGCTGCTAACCTACCGAAAATTTAAGAGTCACATAAAGAAATATTGTTTTCAGAGTGGGAAACACAACTGATAAAGGCAGAAATGGCTACCTCCAGGGCTAGGTCTATAATGAATAATGTGATTTAAATGATAAAGGATGGTTTATATTCAGCCAATTTAATTTCCAATTGTTCCCTAGGTAATCTTCCAAAGGAAAAAGTGTTAGAAAATCAATGGCAGCAAGATTTGGCCACCAAAGATGAATAGCTCAACAAAATACAAATCCTTTACTGGGATGCGTACTGGTCCTTTTTGGTCAAGCCACACAGCCAATAGATGACCATCAAATGCCTTGCCAATGCTTTTGATTGCATGATCCCCGAGCTTTCAGATGCCATGTACATAGAAAAACTACATTCCAGGATGAGTCACCGTCCGAAAATTCAAAACATGCTTTCAATTTGTCAGTTGTGAATACAAGAGAAGAAATAGATATGGTGAATCTTTTCATATGCAATTGCATTACTATTTTTCAATTCAAATCCCAGATTTTAATGTTGGTAGTTCCAACAACTCTCAGCGATTTTTGTAGATAGCATGTTTTAATTCTATTATATAAACCCTTTCATGTTATTAGAGAAGGGGTCCTCAATTTGTACAAAAACTAGACTTGAGAAGTTTCACTCTGCACTTCTTAATTTATTTTTTATAAGTAGTGGATCAAGGTTTCAGATTTTTGTGAAAGAACTCAAGACCTACATTTTTGTATCTCCTGGAAGTTTCTGGAATAAAAAAGGTGGAATCAGAATGTTACTTACATATGAAGACTCAAATGCATGTGGTATTTCTATCACTGTTATTTTTGCCTTGTTCTTTATGTAATTAGCATTTCATTTAATTTGTTGTTGTTGATGTATTAACATGCTTCAAGAAATTCTATATTGAGTCACTTCTAAATGATTTAGAATTGTTATATTGGAGATATATGTTAGCAATAAATACCAGTATGTCATGCGATATGTTTTTATAATTACTTTGTTTAATTTCTTAAACAAAGTAATCATTATTTAAATGCATCTTTCTATGGATAAGTAAACCACCTATATGATTATTTGTCTGCTAGGAATTATCAAAAATCGCATTGTTATAAGATTACCTCGATTATATAGATATATATGTATATTTTCAGAGTTATAGATTAAATCACCTATCATATTTGTTATACATTTAAAACACTCATTCATCAAACAATACATTATTGGGAAACTGGTCCCATAACATCCAGTCAGAGCCGCCACTACAAACGAAAAAGGAATTGTACTAAGGTTCGGACTGGGTGGTTATCCCCAATGTTGGTGTTACAATTTTAGAGGCATCAACAAGTCTCTACAATTCTCTTTATCGGTAGGACACATACCAAGACAAGTCAAATAATTTGTTTTGATTAGGGATGAGGGTTATATTGATGCACACGTAATATAGATGTCAAAGTTTTATTTTCATCTCTGGTG
Source organism: Pinus taeda (assembly GCA_000404065.3). NCBI lineage: Eukaryota > Viridiplantae > Streptophyta > Pinopsida > Pinales > Pinaceae > Pinus > Pinus taeda. The sequence goes on along the minus strand of APFE031028264.1, from coordinate 4,971 downwards.
TTTCCTTGCTTCCAATAGGCCTGGATAGTACCCTGACGAAGTCACTTTAGGAACACAAGCATTTCTCCTCCGCGAAGAAGCCTGGATAATAACCCAATGGAGTTACTTCCTATACATCTCTGTGTATGAAGCCTTTCTCTTCTTTTACCTTCATTTTACTTTTTTTCATTTCATTTTTCATTTTTCAAAGAACTATGCATAGGCACTTATTTATTTCATGAGGCAGAAGAGGTATCCTGACTTATTGAGAGTAGAAGAGGTTGTCCCTTTAGAGAAGGATGTTATATATACCTTTGACATACATATGAAGGTTTTTGTCCTCTCCTTACTGTACTTGACTAAGTTGACAATGGTTAACCAAATATAGAAAACTGATTAGAGTTGGCGGTACTACTTAAAAGTGAAAGCATTGTGATTTCACCAAGACTCACTCTGAAAGGAACACATTTTCCATCAGGGTATCATCAACTAGAAGAAACATAATATATTCATAAAGAGAGGGAAAATATAGATAACCAAGTGTTGATAATTGTACAAGTCCTCTTACATTTCACCCTGCTTGTCTCAAGAATCCAATCACGGTTTCATGCGGAAACTAATCCTACGAGTGTGTAAAATAAAAAACAAACACAAGAAAGAAGTAAGATGAAATAAAAACAGAATAAGCAAAGAAAAAATAAGAAATCAAACACTATTCCTACTCCTAGGCTAAGCAGAGCATGGGACAACTCACGTGAAGTGATATGTCCAATGCAACCACTGACGCATTGGTTGACCCATGTAGATGATGACATGGTTGAAGAGAAAGATATTTAGGACAACCAATAGACAAGAAAGATAAAGGAATGCAAACCTAAACATTCGAAGTTTCAATGCATCCACAGAAAGGAAATAATTAAAATAACATGAAAGGAATTATACGGATGTATCATGGTGTTGTGTCATATTGTGTGTGGACAACAAGCATGTCCACTCCTTCAATCTTGACATATGAGCAAACATGAATAAAGAAGAAAATTTTGACATCGAAACAATGCTTGCTACGTATGTCTACTTCAATAAATCAGTGATAGGATCATGTGATTCTAGAGGAGGAAGTGAAAAATGCAACCTATATTTATTTTCAATGTTAATAGGAGAGTGATGAGGAGCCTTGGGAGATTCAACATATTTCTGGTCATAAGTGGAACTTGCCTCAAGGCTATGAGAATCTGATATAGCCATCAGCTCAGGCTGAAGTGCCTCAACAAATTGAGGGGTTTCCACTTCATCAAAAGATAAATTGACAAAGACCAGTGGCTTAGAAAGATCAACCCTAAGTAAATCAAAATTGTGATCAAATGAATGAGTGAACAGATCATAATAGCCATGATCCAAAAATTCCAGATGGACCTCAACAGTTTCATGATCTGACAAATCGTAAATAGGGGTTGATATATATAAAAAAAACACCCTCTAAATTTCCAAAAATGAAAGATGGGAGATTGAGTGGATTTGAGTAGAAATATTTTTCCTCTCCAGAATTAAATGACAGACTGACACCCTGCGTGCTTTGTGAATGATCAGAAGTAGAAACATCTGTAGATGAATTTTCACAAGTGGAAACATAAATGGAAGAATCATAGAAAATGTCAGGATAAAGCGGATGAGGTGCAGACTAAAGGAGGTCATCCTTCACCGCAACTTCTTGTTAATATTCCCACAAATACTCATAAAAAATGATAGCGTGGGTTGACTGTTCAACACCAACTCTGTCCATAACTTGATCCTTGTGAACATCATACATGAAGTCTGGAATGGATGAACACAGGACACCAAAATCCAGAGGATCAAAGGAACCAGTGGACGAAGGTCAAGGAGATGAGACCACGTGACAACCATTAGCTTGTAGTCCAACTTTGCACAAAAATCCAAAGCAGGTGGGGTGGTAGGAGAAGGTGGCATTTCAATAGGTAGGTTCACAACTTCTCCCACCTCATCTTGTGGATCTAGAGTTGTTTGAGGAGAAGGGGACGAAGGGTAACTTGGGACAATGACCTTGTCAATCTCTTATTTGGAATCTCTAAAATTGAGGTACGATGGGAGGGGTTTGAAATATTATAACTCATGTGGATTTTCTAATATGTGAACAAGAGATGAAAATCTTTCAGTTAGAAATTTACAATTGACTTCATCTTCCAAAAATTCAAAATGGTAATCATACAAAGCATCATAATAGTGTGCAATAAATTCATCATGTTCTTTTCGCAATTTTAAATATTTTCGGTTAAGTGCTTTACGATCATAAAAGAAGAAATCACGGCCTAAATCTCTGAACATGTGGTTGAAAGAGTGTATAGGGGCTGCGATAAATGTGTGACACCATTGCTTAATGCACCCTTCAAACATGTAAGCGAGCAACCTAAAGGCAATGTCGTCTGATGGGACTTCATTCCTATCACAGAAACCAAGAAACTTCATGAATTAATAGGTATGTTCCTCTTTCACCATAATATTTAAGTTATGACAAGTCACCTATGACATCTGTTGACAAATCGAAATCAGAAGTGTGAGAAAAAAATTTGGGGTTGAGATTTTGATGCAATTCATGAATGATGTGTAGAGATTCAAAACAGACTTTGAAGGCTTAACTTGTCCTTTGGCCCTCTTTCTAGCGCCGGAAATGTTGACGATTCTGGACCCGCCAACATTCAAGGGGATCTCCCTGGTAAGAAGTCCCAACTAGACCTCATACCATTTGGAGTGGGAGTCTCAAAAGTGGGTGAGAATGTAGTGCCTTGACCGTGGTAGCACACAGAGATAAGTATAATGACTTTAGTTAGAAGCAAGTGTGTGACCTTGTAGCGAGTCAAGTGAGATGCATGGGGGTTCTAACACACTGAGGTGAAAAGGAAGTGTGTCCCTTAAAAGCATGTAAGTGTATGCACCTAAATGGAATACACAAGAAGAATGACATGACGAGCTACAATGTGGAATATTCCACAAAACAACATTACAAGTTAATCCAATAACACGCCTACAACCATATTCATACAATTTCATACAAAGTAGTGCATAAGAAAATGTGTAAGTTGAACAACATACATTGCTAAAGAAACCCAAATAATCCAACTACAATAACAACATATGCATGAAAGCTTGTTGACTCAGTTATTATTATTGTAAGTGAAAGTTCCATCCATACATACACCATTGACAACCACTAGCCCCAATAGTGGAACATTACAGTCAATAACACCTGCTCCTCTAAACAAGTATACTCAGTCTACGCTGTGGAGAAGCCAAGGCTCGTCACAATACTCCCAAGCGTTCTCTAATCCTAAGCCTAGCCAAAAGCTTGGCTCCCAAATTCCCATTCTATGAGTTATGAGGTTATATTTATCACAAAGGGTGGGGTAACCCTTGACATTCCCCTTGTGACTCTTTGACTACCCTCATGACTCTTCAACTTCTTTACAAATAACTCATTACATTACATAGTAATTGTTCACATTCTATTGATGACACTTGGAATTTCACTTACAACATATTTACAAATAATACACATTTTCGATGTGTACCCATGTGAGACAAAATAGGATAGAGGAAAACCTAAAAAGAAAAAACACGACTCCAAAGTTTGGGGAAGGACCAACTCAGCAACCTCCACTTGAAGCTTTCGGTCATGCACTGATACCAAGCTTGGTATTGTACAATGATGTCCCCAATACTGCTTGATGGTGTCTTTCTAATAATGGACTCTTGCCTCCATAGCTTTTGGGTATATGGTCTTAGAACCTGCTTCCAACTCATCCTGAAGCATGTGCAACATAGTGTTAACCTTGATTAGACCACCAATTTACTTTCACATGTTTTGTGTGCTTAGCTCCAACTCATCCCTAGTGGCATCTCACCTTAGCTGGTCCATGTACCAGTCGATCTCTAGCTGAACTTAGTTCTTGTGTTTAGCATTGATGAGGGAACCTGCATATGTTCCCTATCTTCCTTAGTTGTTGGTTGTTCCATCTCGTCAACCTATATTAGCGTTGTTTTATCTGTTATTGAGCCTTGCCTTTGTTCTTCTTCCCGCTTCTGCTTCTCTCCCTATTATTTCCTCCTTAGCTCCCATATTTCCTTTGGTTGTCATTCTACTTGTTGCAGTCTCAGTTCTACTACCTGCAAGCTCTTCTTTTCTCTCTTCCTCTACTCTATTGTATGTTTCCTTTGCCTCCCTTTCCTTGTACTAGATTGTTGCCTTCTGCTATTAGTGTTGGACTTTCTTCCATGTTAGTATTGACTCATTTTCTATAAGCAGTTGAGTATTTGCATATATTAGCAACTTAACTGGCACTTTCTCAACTGCTTTCCCAGTACTGATTTCAGTGTACTCTCTTGAACTAACTCTCTTTGGTGCCATGGTATAATTATTGCTAGAGAGAAGTTTTTCATGAGTTTGGTACCTGAGGGATAGAAAGAGCACTCATGGCAAGCAAATGTTAGCTCTTACAAAATCTAACTTAACAACATGATCAAGCAACAATTAGGGCATCTTGTTATCACAAAATCAGTACTAATGGTTGCTAATCAGTAAGACTCTATGTAACTATTTCAGACCAAACTCTTGGCTAAGGATTAGCCTCCCTAACCTGAGAGGACTCTCTCAAAATAAACTACTGATTTATCATTAACACAAAGAGGGCTAACTCTTGAAATGAAAACTTAATAAACATGCTGGTTGGACAGACAACATAACATTTCTTCCATTGGGCTCATGGAGTCAAACACCCTTTCAGTAAACTATCAACTACTCATTCATGGAAGTCAAGGCATGTAATGTTTAAACACTCAAAACATTTCTCAAAGAACCTCAACTCATAAGTATACACAGGAAGTCTGAGCACTAGGTGAATTCAAAGTGATTGTATACCTATAGAGCTGTAAAAAACATTTTTCAAAGAACCCCAACTCATAAATATGCACAGGAAGTCTGAG
>APFE031028263.1:0-22698 GCA_000404065.3 Pinus taeda | reverse complement strand
TTCGTGGGAAAGTATTGGGAGTTTGCTTCTATTCCATATGCTTCCTTGAGAAAGAAGGAACCCAAAGTGGTGTATGTCGAACGAATCTTGTTGTGTTGGTTGGAGAATGAGATATAATCATTGTTGACTTCTTGATAGAAGGAAACTTAAGCTTCATCATTTGGCTTTACAGTCCAAGTTTATGGGGGAAGACATTGCCTCCATCATTTGGAGTTTTCCACCCCATTCCAAAAAATTTCCACTTTGAGATACCCTTGATTTGTCATACACCAATGAATTTTTTCCACCTATGGCTATTACTGCAACTTGGGGGACTTTTTCCATGAGTCCTCCCAAAATAAGGTATATTTTTCCTCATTGATTTCCAAAAGAAATGTTGTTAAATAATGTGCAGTCCCTTTTTGGTATGATTCCAAATTGAGGATACGACTTGATTACATTCCTTTCGAATGAGTTGTGTTAGAAGGATGTGAGTGACACATATTTTTTTCCAAATGAGTTTCCATTGATCATTTCCACGTTGGAGCCAATACCACCATAGATTGGATCCGAAGATGCCGGTAAGAGTAGTTGGATCTCTCATGCCCAAACCTCCCCTTAATTTGTGCTTGTAGAGTTTGTCCCAAAAACTAATGCCCATTTCTTTCCTTCTTATATATGCCCCCCCACAAATGAAAGATAATTGGATGCATCAAATAGAGTTCATGATGGATGAGGGGGCCATAAGAATAGAGAGACAATAGATTACTAGAGCTTGGAGGACCAATTTAAGAAGGACTAATCATCCAACTATATTGAGGGAGTGAAAGGTCCAACTTGTCAATTTATTAAATTGTTTTCTTAAAAGGTTAGATCATAAGGAAGATCAAAAAAATCTATCAGCAAGGGGGAAATAATATAGTTAGAAGGAAACTTATTTTTTTAGAAACCCAATAATCTAGAAATGTGATTCTACATAATTGTGGGGGTGTTAAAGAGGAAGATCTAAAATTTGAAGTTTTTAATATCCATACGAGAGGCTTGGGAAAAGTACTCTAAGACTTGGCATATTCATATATCTTCTTGAACTATCGGAACGCCTGTGCACATAGTGTCATCCACAAACTACTAATGGGAAATGGTAAGATCCTCTCAGAATGGGAAAGTCCCTTGGCGATTTGGTTGGCTATGATAGCTTTAAAAGTATGACATAGCCCTTCATTAAATAGAATGAATAGTAATGGATAGAGGGGATTTTGTTTACGAATTCCCACTGATGAAGAGAATGGTTGGGAGGGAGAGCCATTGAAGGGGACAGACAAGAGGGATGAGGAGATGATGACTTTAATTAAAGTGATCCAGTCATGATAAAAGTCAAAAGATCAAAGAATGATAAAAATATAATACCAATTAAGTTTATCAAAACCCTTGGAGAGGTGCAGTTTGAGAACCATACATGGTTTTTTGGTAGTTTTTAATAAATGAACGAATTCATGGGCCATTGTGATACCATCAAGAATATGAGGACCTTCCACATATCTAGTTTGCTCAAGGTAAATTGAGTGAGGTAGTAAAGGTTTGAGGAAATTAGATATAACCTTTTTTTATGAATTGATAGGTCACATTGCATAGCACTATGGGTTGGACTCTGCTAGGCTCCTCAACATTCTCTTTCTTTTGGATAAGAGTGAGAAAAGTTGCATCCAATGATGGAAGATTCCTCCAATGTCGCATAAACATCCTTTCTAAAAATAAACCAATAGTCTTGCAAGAAGTCTAATGTAATCCATTTGAGCACAAAACCTTTTTCTTGGGAATACATTTCATTATAGTCTCCACCTCTAAAAACATGATTTCCTGAAGTAGGGCCTTATTTTGGGCTTGGACATTAGGGAAGGAATGTGTTGTGTGATGTAATGTATGGTTTCTCTTATAGAGTTTGACCCTATTTTGATTTTTGAGAGATGAAATATAGTTGTGGTGTCTTTTTTATAGCATGGAGTTGTGGGAAAATGATGTGCTTTTTTCCCTTCCCTTGATTAAAAAATTTTGGATTTTTTTCTACTGAAGGATCTTCTCATTTTTTCACTCTTCTAATTGGGTAAGAAGTTTTACCTATCCCCATATTAATTATTTCAAAAATCCTTGCTCTATGGCTTCTAATTGAATGACTTACATTTGGGACTCTAATTTGGACTTAGCCTAAAATATATCCCCCATGTCCTCTTTATTCCACCATTTGAACTAGGATGTCATATGTTTAAGCTCATGCTACATATGATACATTAAAAATACCTCTAATTAGTCTATGCCCAACCACCACTCTTTGATTTTCTCCTAGAAATGGGGGTGTCTTAACAAGAATCATTCAAATTTGAATGGTCTATTTTTGGGTTGGGATCTTATGTGTACGCCCAAGTTGATGGGCCAATGATCCAAGACATGAATTCTGAGGATGGATTCCTTTACGAATATGTCTAGATCCATGATATTATCTAGGATAAGGAATTGTTCCAATTTGGGTGCAATTTTCTATGATCCCCCTCATCGACTATTCCAAGTGTGAATGTTGTTGATTGTGTCTAGGTCGAGGAGATACATTAATGAAAGGAGTTCCAATAATAAAATTTGTTCTTCCTTAAGGCAGTGGAATCCTTTCATTTATTTAGGGAGTGAATAAGTTTAAAATCTTCTCCTAGAATCTAAAAGGTTTGTGATACCAATAGTTTGGTTTGCCTGATGGAGTTAAGAATTTAGATCTATTGTGGGGTTTCATCAACGCATATACATTGGATAGGAAGCATTCCTCTATAGATCCAACAAGTCATAATTGAACTACTAAGAATCTATATGTTGTAATTATTTTGATGATCAAGACCTCTAAGGAGATCCAAAAAATGGTGAGACCTCGTGGTTTCCCTTGAGCATCAATTGTAATTGATTGACAACCTCTTCCCTATTTGGAGGTGACCATTTTAATTATTTATAAGGATGTTTTAATGTTGGAAATAATACTTGGGGTGGGGGGGGGGTGGGGTGAATCAGTATTAGCAAATCAATAACTTTTTCATTTTCATACTCATACTCATATACGCTACTTCAGTTAATGGAACTAGCGTGTATACACAACTGTGTTTAATGAAACTAGCGTATATCCAGTAAACTTATGATTCAGTTAATCCATTATATCTTGACCTTTAATCAGAGCATCAGAACTTCATTAATCGTATAAACAGTAAACAGGTGCAGTAAAAAAAAATAGATCATCACACATAAGAAGCACACGTGAACACCATGATATAAGGTGGCAACCCAATGCGAGACAAAAACCACCTGCTGCTGTTTTTTTTAAGATAAGACAAACCTGTTTACAATCTTGTACTGGCGCAGACTCATACCAGTACGCAAGCACCCACTTGTAGAAGGCTACAACCTTCTCTCATTCTCCAGCTTCTCCTAGAAGGGAGCTACAACCCCCTAGCTCTTATACTAGCTGATATATTTACTAGTACGTAGGTGCCAGCCTACAGAAGGCTATGACCTTCTCTTTTCTTCCAAGGACCATGTTTCATAAATTTTCAGATTGGATCCATCAATACAAAACAATCACCACTGCAATACAAACATAAACTATATCTGCAACATCAATCTCTGAATCACCCAACAACTGAATCATTGAAACCCTGTCACCAAAACACAATCACCAGTACACAGAGCAGAACCTAGAAATCTGCAACAACCACTAGAACCAACAAAAACCTCTAATATCAAATCTCATAATGTATACGCTACTTGGCTGTGTCGAACCAGTGTGTATACACTCTTCACCAAAGGGAACCTGCGTATAGATTTGAAAATAATTACTTATACCTTCTCTACAATTTTCAACTTCATATACCTAGAACATAAGATATAAAGGATAAGACATGTGTCGGTATTTAGATCTATTCATGATCATACCATATAATGATAATGCATTTTAGTCTTCATGATCTCGGTTCATCAACCTTCATTCACCACATAGGTGCATCCTTAACAATGCATCACATACCCATAACCAGCATACTAGATCTCACACTTCATTGGATATTCATCACTTAAAAACTTGCACACCATGGCCTAATGATCTTCTCCTCCTTTTACCATCTTAGGCCTTACTCAATACCATGGAAAAAAACCACTTAGAACCAATACCTTGGACTGAATACTTGTGATCAACACTTCGGACCAAATATCATGGATCAAATACCACGGACCAAATTTTAGTTTTCCAACATGTATGCGCCTTTCCTTCCGTGAAAGTGCGTGTGTACGTATACACTTATGTCGTTTAATGGACTTGCGTGTATACGCAGGTTGGTCAAGGTTAACCTGCGTATACCTTTCTTTCTTCATTCTATGTGGCCTGAACTGTGATCTATCATCTAAGTGGGTTTCCATCAAGTACAACACCTATATCATCTGTATCATAATGCCAATAATCTCCCCCTTTGGACTTGATGGCAACAACAACAAATCACTCTCCCCCTTTGACATCAAGGGCAAAGGGTGAACCAAGATATTATCTCCCTTGATATACATTCTACTGTCCATACTCCCCCTGAGTACATGCTGAAATCTTTGATTGAGCTCCCCCTTTGTTTATGCTAAGATATATCAATCCATTCATGCTCCCCCTAAGCACATGCCGAGTCATAATAGTCATCAACAACTATCGTACACCATATATGATCTGCACCATAAGCATCTATCACCAGCATCCAGACCTGTAACCTGCAATACCACTCTCTTGGCCAACCAACAATAAGTAGCAAGATGTATCATTTAGCCACATAAGCATCGTCACCAAGGACTTCAAACCATAATGCCAACAATGCATTATTTGAATCATATGCTCCCCTTGAACCTGTGCCAACCAACATATACCATTGCTGAACCATATCAGACTTCTTTTCTTGAATCCGTTCTGCTACTTTTTCTTCAGAGCTCCATATACGCAACTCTGCAGCATCTAACTCGCCTATATAAGAAACTTCGCTTCATAATATCTACGTATGAAAATTGGAATACTGAAGGTTTACACTTTCATCTTCCCCTGAGTCTGTTATGCCTGCTAATTGAGTTATGCCACATCTTTCTGACACTAATTTTGTCTTCTTCAATACCTACGATTGAGATGATGTATGCTCCTTTTGCTTTGGTGTCCGAATTTTTCTCCTACATTCCTTTACTTTATGTCCAAACTTGTTACATGCATAACATCTTACATGTTTCATTTTCCTTTTATTGCAATCAATAGCTTTGTGACCAAACATATTGCAAGAAAAACAATATCGCTTAAAGTACCTAGAACGTGATGATGTTTCTGTGTGATGGTTTTGAACCATTCTTCTTCTACATCTAGCTGCAACATGTCCAAGATTATGACATTCATAACATTCAACATTACTCATCGGAGGAAATAACTGCCTATCACTTCCATAGTTAGGAGCAAAAGATCTTCTTTGAAGAATTTCTTTCCTTGGTTGTTGCTGGGGTTGACCACTTATCTCCTTGTTGATCATTTTAGATTTTGCATTAGAATTCCTTCCCTCACCCTATGAGCTAGATTCACCTTCAACAGTTTCATAAAAGCCAAGACGAGTTTTGATAGTATGGGATCTTTGACTACTAAGAATATCATCCAAAATCTTAGTACTGTCTTGAAATCGTAACAATTTGTTCTTTTCTTCTAATTTACCTTTTAAGATATTTAACTCAACCTAACGTTGTTCTTCCTTTTCCAGATATTGCTTCTTTATGTTTTCTTCAGCTTTTCTTCCTTCTTCCACTTGTTGCCTCAATTTGAGCACTTCGTGTTCTTGTTCTTCAAGAGCTTCTTCATTATGCTTCTTTGATTTTTCAAGATATTCTTTTAGAGAGAGGATCTTAGATTCAAGTCTCTGGATTGTTATGCTCTGATCTTTTACTACATCCTGCAGCTGCTCCTTTACTCTGGTTATTGTCTCTAGCTGATCTTTTAATCTGGTAACTTCTTCTTTTTCTACATCATTATCTTCATATTCCATGAGAAGTTTAATTTCTTTATTGTCTTCATCATTATTGGATGAGTCATTACTATTATCATGAGTATAATAACTTCTATTACCTTCTTCAGACATCTTTCCTTTGTTATGAGGGCATCTAGCAATGTAATGACCAACTCTACCACAAGAAAAACATTTGAATGGTAGCTTACCTTTGAACCTTCCAGATCCCCGTTGAAGATTCTTGACAAAATTTACCTCATATTCTTCTTCTGAAATGTATCCTGATTCACTGAGTTTTTCTTTTCCCTTTGTTGATACTTTAAATGCAGCTTCCCTCATATCTGATGGTCCTCCTTTTCTCATTTCAGAAGCAGTTAAGATTCTGTGAAGCTGCGTCATAGTGATATTTTGCAGATCCTCCTTTTCTTCTATTGCAGACACTTTGGCAGACAAGGATCTCAAAACTTTCTCAACTATGAAAACTTCCTTAATTTTTTCACCCAGATTCTTCATATAAGTGACAATCTCATCTATATGTAGGAAGTAATTAGCTATGCTTTCATTACTATGCATCTTAGGAGTTTCATACCGTATTATGAGAGTTTGAAGCTTAGCATGTTTTACCTGATCATATCCTTCATAACTCAGAATGATTTTTTCCCATATTTCTTTTGCTGATTTGAATTGCGTGACCTTGACAAACTCTGATTTTGACAAACTTCCCACTAAGATAGTAATAGCTTTGACATTGAGTTCATATTGCTTTCTACCTTCCATATCTATAGGAATTGTTGATGGATAGGTATATCGTCCTTCCACGATTCCCCAAATATCTGTTCCAAGCGATTTTAGATAGGCTGAAGTTCTTATCTTCCAGTAAGCAAAATTTCTCCCGTTGAAGATTGGTGGTCTGATGGATCCCTCTCTTTCTTGATTACTCATCCTGATGGATCTTCCTTCAAGCTATCAAGATTCTTCTGAAGGACCTCCTTTGATACCAATTGTTGGAAATAATACTGAGGAGGGGGGAGGGGGTGAATCAGTATTAGAAAATAAATAACTTTTTCATTTTTATACTCAGATTCATATATGCTACTTCAGTTAAGCGTGTATACGCAACTGTGTTTAATGCAACTAGCGTATATCTAGTAAACTTATGATTCAGTTAATCCATTATATGTTGACCTTTAATCAGAGCATCAAAATTTCATTAATCATATAAATAGTAAACAGGTGCAGTGAAACAGAAAAAATCATCACAGATAAGAGGCACACATGAACACCATGATATAAGGTGGAAACCCAATGCGGGACAAAAACCACCTGTTGTTGTTTTCTTTAAGATAAGAAAAAACTGTTTACAATCTTGCACTGGCACAAACTCATACCAGTACACAAGTGTTATAGACATTTTTGGGAACTTCAACCCCAATTATAAATGTCCATAAATTGAGGGCTCCTAAGTCCCTAAAAGTGTTGCTTCACTACCTAAAGGAACAAGGTCAGTTGATTACATCATCTCCAAGAAGTTCTCCACTAAAAACTTCTCATAAATGGTCAAAACTGGACCATACTGAAAACCCAATGCAGAGGGTGCAATGCATATCACCTTCCCAGTGTACAAGGTCCGATATACACTGAATTGCTCCTCTGTAGGGTGCGATGGTAGGGAATGGACAAATGGCAGGGACAAAATGCGAGGTGGAAGATCATGGAATCTTCCAGAAGCTTCCCCTCTAACACTTGCCTCTCTGTTTTCGACCAGGTATGAGTAAGAGATCATCATTCTCCAAGTGGAAGCAGGAACTATCAGACAGAGGACACTAATCAAGATCCCAGAAGATGACTCACCTCCCTATAATCATCTATATATGTATCCCTCATCATAGAGATCCAGAGGCTGGAATTTTGTATCTTATAGAGAAGTGTTGTTGGTTTTCTAGTGTACATTCATAGCATTCGGTGATCTAAGGTTTGCTTGAGGTGAAGAAGAGCTTTCTAGCTAGAGGATGATGTTGGGTCAGAACATATGGTTGTAATCCTCTTGCTACTTTTCATCTTAATAAAGCTATTCTAGCTTTCCTCCATATTCTTGTGTACTTGTTTATATATGCATTTGTATGGTTAACACACATCTGGTCCTGTGTTATTTATGAATATAGATATTTGTTCTTCAATAGTAGTATGTTGTTGTGATTCAATAGGTGCTCTTTGAAGCTTGGCAGACGAAGAAGAAGCAGCGAAGCTCTATCAGGAAGGAGAGGAAATCAAGCGCAAGACTAAGGTTGGTCTCCTTGGTTCCCCTCTTGTCTATTCTCATAAAGGGAAACAAAATTAGACTTGTTTGTTTCTAAGATAGCTACCAGTCTTAGTGGGAATAACAACATCCGAGTGGACACTATTCCCGGTAACAAGGACCTAATAGATGATAATGTAAAAAATGACATGAAGGAACAATGGTTTTGAGCGATTCTGAGATAAGTATGACATCCCTATGCTTAATTCTGTTGTTTACACTTGTAGATTACATGTTGGTGATATGTTTGACGAAATCCTTATCATGGCTAGTAGGGGTCTAGTGAAGGACTTGTCGAAGTATTTGCTTTATCATCATTTTTTCCCTATTATTTTACTACTCTTAAGATATCATTTAATTCTGGGCAGTGACCTAGGCTCTAGGCTGGAAAAAGAGGTTCAAATCCTAGGGATGCTGACATAAAATTGGACAAAAGATTCCCTGGATGTTGGTTTGCAAGCCTGTGAGAGCGTCGAGAGGGAAAGTGATCAAAAAAATCAGTGGGACTGAGGGGTAGACTGCCTGAAGTGTTGGTATGGTTCTCAGGGGTCCTATAGCTGATGTGGAAGGTCTATATGTTATGTTTCCATTGATTCCATTTCCTTAAGGTCACATAGAAGGTTGAATCCAATCATAGTAGCCTCTCGTTGCATGTTTATCTTTGTTGTTCAGGTACTTGGGTAGATGTGGGAGGATGATGTTACATCATATCTCTCACTTGAAAAGCATTAATTTAGGCTCATGGAAAAAAAAATTGCACAAAAGGAAGGGATCAATTATGAGGATACTTTTCCCCCACAACAAATTGGGCTTCCATCCATACTATATTTTCCTTGGAAGATCAAAATGGTTGGAAAGTCCATCAAATGGATGTAAAAAAAGATTTCTTGAATGGAGATATGAAATGTAATAATTTTATGTCTCAACCAAAAGGATTTGTTGTGAAGGGCCAAGATCACAAAGTATTACCCATGTGTGGAATATATTTTCCACTTCGTGTATCTGTGTCTATACTTTTGAAAGCAATGTAGGGTATTGAAGTAAAAAAGGAAGGTAATTGGATTTTCTCCGTGAAAGGTGTGTAGTGTTGAAAGAGAAATATTTTCCATTTTAGCATCTAACATTGATTTTGTGATGGGAGGAGTTATTTTTCTTTGATATTTTAAATTGTTTACCTTTTTAAAGGAGCATCTTCTTTTTTTAAGGGTGTTTTTGGAGATTTTAGAAAGTTGTTGTTTTCATGGTTATATTGTTCTTTAGATTGAATTGTATAAGGGAAGTAGAAGATTTAGGCTTTTTGTTAGCAAGAGAGCTTGATGTTAGTGTCAAGTAGCTTTGTGGTTGACATTGTTCCGTCCCTTCTTGTGAATGTTCTAAGGTATGGGGTTTTTTATTGAAAGTTAGAAAATTAGTGAATAAATTCATGCAACAACTCATATAAAATTAGTTGTATTCTTGATAACTGAGGGAAAAACTTGAGGAAATGTTTGCACCTAGAGAGATTTGATCCCTCTCGGCCCTTAATAGATCTAGAGTTAAGATGGATCTAGGCTAGTTCTAGTTGTGTGGAATCACACAAAATTTGCTCAATATCTAAGTTCAAGTTTTGTAAATAACCCTTATTATGATTTTGTAAACAAAGCTTATTATGATTTTTTACATCATCATTTATTGCAAACAAATGTATTTCCTTATCAAAAGGCTCTTTTGTGGAAGAATCTAAGGATCTATTTGTACAAGTCATGAGTAACTTCCATTCTTCCACAGTTGGATTTGCATCTCTAACATTCATCAACAAATTACAAAAACATTTTTTGCTCATTTCTTTGTCCATCTTGCCGAAACGCAGTGTCAAGGGTCACAACTTTTGTGAATGAATTCCATAATTCTTTTATGAGACCTTCAAATGCATATATAGGTTTATCAATAATAGGTGGTAACTGTCCCAAATCACCAACCAATATAACTAACCTCCCACCAAAGAAAGTGTTAGCATTTTCTGTGAAAGCTTGCTGAAGTCTAGAGTCAATGTTTTTTAGCAAATTTCTTCCAATGAAACTCATTTCATTTATTAGGATATATTTGACATGCTTCAATTCATCTTACAAGGTCATTAAACTTGGTCCCCAAAGACATGTTACATCTTTTATTGGGATTTGAAGTGCAAAATGAATTGTTGTTCAAGATATGTTAAAAGTTGCAACCCTTGTAGGAGCTAAAATAGGCAGTGGGCTCTTCTCGAGAAAAGCCTCAATCTCAAGGGCCTTTCTAATAGCTCCAATCAAATAAGACTTTCATGTACCTGCATTTCCTTGTATACCATAAGTAGCATTTCCTTGTATTATCATAAGTAAAGTATCAACCCCTGATCTATAATGGTCAAGGATAATATCAAATGATATTCATTGTTTAACTTCTTGGTATTATCATTAGTAAAGGATCAACACCTGATCTATAATGGTCAAGGATAATATCAAATGCTATTCTTTGTTTAACTCCCAAACTTCGAATGTTGGTTAGTATGAATCGTATTCGACTTTTTCTTTTGAGATATGAAATGACTAGCACAATTAGAAGTTTCCTCAGCCACAAAAGTTTTTCTCCAGTTGTGCATAGCATCACGATCCTTATGTCCAAGCATCTCAATCTCATTATAGTTTATAAATTTATTCTTATATAATCCACAAATGATCTCCCACTCATTTTTCCTAGAATTTGTAGGTGGATTTGGAACTTCTCTTGTGCATCTATATCTCCGTCAACAATGGATTCACATAACACACTCTTATATGCACATGTTGTTGGTTCATTTGGATTTGGAATAAAGGAAACACACATCAACATATCATGAATTGTTTATGATCCTTTTTCAGACTTTGCAGCATATTCTTTTATGTAATTAATGACCGCAAGCTTTGAAAGATCAAGTTGCCAATCTATATTAGCCCTCCACATCATTAATGTTTCAAGATTATGTGTATTCAATCTATCATCATTTCTTCTTGGTTCATACTTTTTTTCAAAATTCTCATCAAGATAAAGTTTTGAATGATCACACAAATCCCATGGTGCCTTATATTGACAAACCAATCTTCCCACCTTCTTGTGTAGGAAAGTTTTCTCATTGCCAGTGATGTGACCCTCAACACAATTCAAAAGTTCTTCATAATCAATCATAGAATCAAATTGAAATATTTGTTGCATGTCCTCTAAGCAAGGGTGGTCATCAACATTGAGCCTAACCTGAATATTTCTTTGATGTTGATCAAGTGGATTCATTGCATGTACGTATCTATCAAAATGTTCTTTAGCAAGCCTAACCTGTGGAGGATCATCCCAATTCAAAGTGTCCATGTTAGGAGTATTTTTTAACCTTATAAATTCATGTAGGTGTGGAGATCCACTATGTTGCCATTCATAGTGACACCAAAAATATGTAGCTTGATGAAAACGCTCAAAACATTCATCTCGGAACATTGTAGTGCTTAAATGTATATATTGTGCTATAATATGAGGATTACCAATTAAACTTTGACGTCTCTGTTTCATTGCTTCCCTTGGATCTACAAGAATTTTACCAGAAATTAATTTATGGAAATATGTCCATTGCATATCTGTTGCACTTAATGTGAATAATATTGTTGGACATCCAATCTTTTGAATCAAGTCAGAGAGATCAACATGACATTTGCTCCAATATTCATGTGTACCTCTTAGTATAGTTCCAAAATCGCATTACCATTTCTACAAGTCATGATTTTGGAAATTTTTTTAGATGCTCAAGTAACTCCTCCATTGTTGTCAGTAGATATGTCATATTCTTCTTTAGAAAAACTCCAGAAGAATCTTGAGCATGATGTGTCATAATGATATTAAGTAAGAAGTATTTAAAGCGTTATGGTCATGTTCCTCTACATTAGGGTTATTTGCCCAAGATCAAATAAGTTCAATCTCTTATGGTAGATTTCGAGTCTTTGCCACAAAAGAAGATGCATTTAGGCCTTCTAATACATCATCAATCTTGGATTTTCCCTACAACACTGCAAATTCAGTGACATTGTCTATCTCTGGTAAAGTAACATAATTAATCATATTTGATACATTTGTTGAAATTTTAAGTAACTCATCGAGCCCATTATAATCAACATCAACATTGCAATAATATGGATCATTTTGAATCATATAATAATGCATCCAATACTCTTTGTTTTCTAACTATAAAAACATAACTTGATACCTATGCCCTCAGTTATCAATGAAATGTTTCTGATCTTTTTTCAGACTTTGCAGCATATTTTGTTATGTAATTAATGACCACATGCATTTAAAGATCAGGTTTCCAATCTATGTTGGCCCTCCACATCATTAATGTTTCATAATTTTCATAATTATGTGTATTCAGTCTATCATCATTTCTTCTTGGTTCATACTTTTTTTCTTCGTTATCATCAACATAGAATTTTGAATGATTGCATAAATCCCATGGTGACTTATATAGACAAACCAATCTTCCCACCTTCTTGTGTAGGAAATATTTCTCATTGCAAGTGATGTGATGCTCAACATAATTCAGAAGTTCTTCATAATCGATCATAGGATCAGATTGAAATATTTGTTGTGTGTCCTTTAAGCAAGGGTGGTCATCAACATTGAACCTAATCTGAATATTTCTTTGATGTCGATCACATGGATTCATTGCATGTACACATCTATCAGAATATTCTATAGCAAGCCTAACCTATGGAGGATCATCCCAATTCAAATTGTCCTTGTGAGGAGTATTTTTTAATCATAGAAATCCATGCACGTGTGGAGATCCATGATGTTAGCATTCATAGCGACACCAAAAAATCTGTAGCTTGCTGAAAATGCTCAAAAATTTCATCTAGGAACATTGTATCCCATAAATGCAAATATTGTTCTACAATATGAGGATTATCAAAGAAATTTTTATGTCTCCATTTCCTTACTTCCCCTGGATCTACAAGACTTTTACTGAGCATTAATTTATGAAAATATGGCCATTGCATATCTACTGCAAATATGGTCATTGCATATTTGCTCCAATTTTCATGTGTACCTCTTAGTAAAGTTCCAAATCACATTAACCTTTCTGCAATTCATGATTTTGGAAGAGCTTTTAGATACTCTCGTAACTACATTGTTTTTGATAGATCTGTCATATTCTTATTTACAAAAGTTGTAGCAAAATCTTGAGCAAGATGACTCATAATGATATTAAGTAAGAAGTATCTAAAGTGTTATGGTCATGTTCCTCTACATTAGGGTTATTTTCCGAAGCTCAAATAAGTTCAATCTCTTGTGGTAGATTTGGAGGTTTTGCCGCAAAAGAAGATGTATTTAGGCATTTTAATACATCACCAATCCCATATTTTCCCTCCAACACTGCAAATTCAGTGCCATTTTATATCTCTGGTAAAGTAACATAATTAATCATATTTGATACATTTGTTGCAATTTCAAGTAACTCATCTAGTGCATTATAATCAACTTGAACATCACAATAATATGGATCATTTTGAACCTTATATAATAATGCATCCAATACTCTTTGTTTTCTAACTGTAAAAACATAGCTTGATATCCATGCCCTCAGTTATCAATGATAGATCTTGGCCCAAATCCCATTGTAACTCCTTTTCTTGATATCCACGCCTTCCTAAAGTAGATTTGAATACATTTGATGGCCTTGTCCTTGCATGGGTGTCCTATATTTAGATCTAGAGTGTGGGTAATAGTGGAAATGGAACAATAATTTCCACCATGGATGTACTTCTTCGACTTAATTTGTTAATATTTATGAATGTTTTGACATTGATACTCATCATTTGGGCCATTTGACCAAGATTAAACAATCAAGTACAACTAAAGACTACATCACTGCTTTCAAGTAATTATCCTTTTTTCACAAAAGGCATGATAAACATCTTATCCCATGAATGTCTTATAAGTGGTCTCGAGGACGAAAATTGTGCTTATGTTTCAATGGTTTTCCCTTGTACTTGGTTTTAAGTTACTCAATGATCTAAAGAGGCACAACAGGTGATCCATTCTCCACTAAAAAATGGTAAGATGAGAGCTTAACTATAATTAAAATGTGAGAATGACAACTTAAAAGGTATTTTATACAACTATGATGATAATCATGGTCAATTTAATGAGTTTTTTCCATCTATTAGGATATATTTGAATTGAAAAATGAATTGTTGTTCCAAATATGTTAAAAGCTGTAACCCCTGTAGGAGTTAAAAGAAGTAGTGGGCTCTTCTAGGGCACAACCTCAATCTCAAAGACATTTTTAGTAGCTCCAATCAAATAAGACTTTCTTGTAGTTCCTTGGATTATCATAAGTAAAGGATCAACCCTTGATCTATAATGGTCATGGATAATATCAAATGCTATTACGAATCATATTCGAATTTTTATTTTGAGATATGAAACACGATTAGAAGTTTCCTCATCCACAAAAGTTTCGATCCAGTTATGCATATCATCGCGATCTTTATGTCCAAGGATCTCAATCTCATTATAATTTATAAATTTATTCTTATATAATCCACAAATGATCTCCCACTTATTTTCCCTAGAATTTGTAGGTGGATTTGGAACTTCTTCTTCATCAAATTCAACTTTTTGAATTGGAGGTAATGGATTACAATCAATATGCCATGGATTATATCGAAAATTTTCCCAGTTATGCACTATTTCATCACTTGTGACCTATACCTCTACAGATATCACAAAAGGTCTTTTATAATATCAACTTTGACCAACAAAATTCTAAAAACTTGTCATATTCATGATTAGGAATTGAATTATAATGAGGAAACACTCGTACAATAGCTACATTCTTTCATTCTCTCCATTTATTCCCATGTCGACGTTTGTCATATGACCAAGATTTTTCCACATCTATCAATGGAAGGTGTTCAAGATGAGTAGTTCGCTTGGTATATGCATCAATAAGAAAATTATCATTGTCATTGTCATATGTATCAACACAAACTTGTTTGAAAACCTTCAAACCATCATTTAGAACCACAAATCAATGACTACATTCAGAAAGAGGAAGCTCTAAAAGAAAATGACATGTCTCTTCGTCAACAATGGATTCACATAACACACTCTTATATGTGCATGTTGTTGGTTCATTTGGATTTTGAATAGAGGAAACACACATCAACATATCATGAATTGTTTCTGATCCTCTTTCAGGCTTTACAACATATTTTGTTATGTAATTAATGACCACACGCTTTGAAAGATCAGGTTGCCAATCTGGATTAGCTCTCCACATCATTAATGTTTGACGATTATGTGTATTCAATATATCATCTTTTTTTTTGCTGGTGCAAGAGATGATCCTTCTATGTTATTAACTGAAAACTAACTTACATATATTACAAATACCCATGAACAGAGTGGACACCAAACCATGGTTAAGGCAACCAATGGTGCGGAAAAAAAATCCAAGACCAAAGGACTACAGTCTTGGAAAAAGAACAACCCAAGATGCACAATTAAAAGCTAACCGAACAGTTGTTCGTAACATAACTCTATAAAACTAAACTATAACATAAACCGACGGTGGAGAAGAGTAGCTAACAAGGAATGACTATCCAACCAAAACAACCCGGCCCCACAAACAAGCCCGAATGATCTCGACCATTGATCTCATTCAACAGATCCAACAACGGAAAAAAATATTGCAAAACCCTACATGCCGCTATTTAACTTGCGATCACGGTGGTTTTCAAAACGGTCCCTCTGCCACATGTTAATCGCTGAATGTGTTTGCTGCAAAAAAGTTGAAACTGCTTCCCACTCGTGGGGCTTGCGAAAACCGCTCAAGAAACAGAAAACCTTTCGGTGGCGAAAGACAACGTAAGTCGGGGGTGCCAAGAGCACCCTCCTCCCATCCACATGACAAACCAGCTTTGCCTGAGATATTGTGAGAAGAGGCCTTGACTAGCCTGTTTGAAACCCTTAGAGGAAAGATACCCTCTTTGGAGCTATAGAGGATTTGAATGAGTTTGCTTCTTAGACCAATAAACCGCCAAAGTTCTCTGTTCACTGTAAAACTAAAAAAGGACACTCTTCTACTCATATCGCTTTTGGGTTATCATTGTTACCCTCCATGTTCCTCCTTTTGAACATCAACCAATCTTCCTCGGCTTGATCATGGCATTTCGCCTTAAGACTCAGTTGAGTTAGCTCTTTCCATTTTGTTGCGAACTTTTCCTCTGTGCAATTCACCCCTTGATTGGCCAGGAGATCCACCAGCTTATTGGCTATCCTTCCAACATGTTTAAAAGTTATGGTACAGAGGCCTAGAAGGTGGTTGTGGATCCTTTGAAAGATCTGATTGAGCCTCTAATTCTTTGAGACCTTATCCAATGTAGTACCCAAGTTGATCTTCTTGGCTGAGTTAATGATTAACTCCGAATCTGCTTCAACAATCACATTGTGTCGATTATCAAGAAGCAAAAATTCTAAACAATGTTCCATAGCTAGAATTTCAGCCATATTGTTAGTAGCCTTTCCAAGATGACCATGGAAAGTAAACAAGATATTCCCTTTTTCATCCCTTAAGACTCTGCCATGACTCGCTGTACCCGGGTTGCCCTTTGAGGCTCTGTCAATGTTGAACTTCAAAAATTACTTGGGGGGAGGTTGCCAAAAATCAAGCTCAGAGTCTTTAAAGAGATTCTTCCCGCCCAAGCTTTGGGGAATCAAACTTTGTAATCCAAGCTGGCAGAGAATCATCCATTCAGAAGCCGAGGGAGGATTCTCAGGAATATTTCAGACAGTGGAGCTCACAGTCTCTTGTAACTGTTTTAGGATCTGATCATGAAGGAACAGGGGCAGTTTTTTTTTCCTTGAATATTCTGTTATTCCTTTCTTTCCAAGTGTTCTAGATGATGAAGCCCAGTATTAGAGCCCAGACAATGCTAAGAACTTCATTATTCATGAAATCACTTCTCCACTTGATTAGGGTGTTGATGATGCTTCCAAGGTCTCTGTTCAACTGCTGGAAGATGGAGGCAAAATAATCCCACATCTTGGAGGAAAAGGAGCAGTTGTTGAGAAGATGCTCCATTGTTTCCTCTTGCATTTCACAGAGTTGGCACCTAGAAGGCCCCAGAACACCTCTTTTCTTACTATTGTCCCAAGTCAAAGTCTTCATGTGTTGCACCAACCATGTGAAAAGTTTAATTTTCATCCAACCTTGTTGTCTCCAAAGTCTTTGCCATGCTTTATCCGGAGCCTGGGAGGCCAAACCAAGGAGAATTTTTTTTGCATCCTTAAGATTAAAGGTGCTCTCATTGTTGTTTCCCTATCTTAGCTGATAATTCCCTTCTGAAATGAGAATTTTCCTTCGATCTAACTCTTGCATTAATACTTCAGCTTTGTCTTTTAAAGAGTTGTCATTTCTAAGATCAAATTTCCTCCATTTTCTCCACTTTCCTGCATTGTTGATATGATCCCATAAGTCCTTAACTTTGATTAATCCTTTAGCATCTGTCTCTACCTTAAGTTCCTTTAAATCTTCTTTCAAAAGAATGGTTTCCTGTTTCCATCTGTCCTAAAAAAAACAGACTAAGTTTCCCTCTCTTATTTCCCAAAAGCCATTCTCTTGAACTAGACCTCTATTGTCCCAAGCCTTGTTCAATATGTGTGATCCCTTGATATTACCATCCATTCTTATATGATCCTCATTAGGCCATGAACTGGCATATTTTTCTTTTCAAATTGTATCCCACTGAGCCTTTGGTTCTTTTAGCTAACGCAACCATAATTTAACCCCTAGAGCTTTGCTTAAAATTTCAGGATCATCCAATGCTAGTCCTCCATGATTTCTGGGTTTGCAGATTTTCTCCCAGGCTACCAAGGCCCATTTTTTCTTTACTTCCCCCTTTCCCCAAAGAAAGTTTCCTTTTATGTTTCTGATAAGCTACAAAAATCCTTTAGGAGCTGGGAGAAAAGAAAGCATAAAAACTAGTATTGATTGTAGAACAACCTTTGTGAGCACTAGTCTGCCAGCCATATTTAAGGATGTAACCGTCCATTTCCTAATTTTGTCTTGCATTTTGTTGATAATCGGCTCCCAGATGCTTTTGTGTAGCGGCTTAGCAGTTAGAGATAACCCCAAATATTTTGAGGGAAGAGAATCTCTTTGAAAGCCCAGAATTTTAGCAATGTTCTTTTGAATGGCAATATTAGTATTGAAGAAAAAGATCTTGGATTTGGTGAGATTAAATTCCATACCTGAAGCCTTGGAAAATTTGTTTAGAATCTGTTTGAATGCATGAGCTTCATTGACTGTAGGGATTCCTTGCAGCATGGTGTCATCCACAAACTGTTGATCTGTCCAAGCTTGACCCCTATCAGAGAGTTGGAGACCTTTGATCTTACCGACTTCTTTGGCATGATTGATAGATCGACCCAGTCCTTCCATCATAAGGATGAAGAGAAAGGGAGAGAGTGGGTCCCCCTATCTGAGGTCTCTAGAGGGAAGAAATGTTCCAGAGGGAGAGCCATTGACCAAAATAAAGAAACTTGAGGAGGTAACCAGGGCCAAGATACATCTTACCCAGTTGGGATCAAACCCAAAAGAAATGAGTATTTTCCTTATATAGTTCCAGCTTAGTTTATCATAGGCTTTAGCGATATCCAATTGCATGATCATACCAGCCTTTTGGTTGATAGTCAGAGAGTGAACCACCATGTGAGATTGAATG
Organism: Pinus taeda; assembly: GCA_000404065.3. Lineage (NCBI taxonomy): Eukaryota > Viridiplantae > Streptophyta > Pinopsida > Pinales > Pinaceae > Pinus > Pinus taeda. The sequence continues at coordinate 3,631 of APFE031028263.1, read as the reverse complement.
ATATTGTTCAGAATTTTCCTTCCTTCCACATAACCAGCTTATTCCATAGAAACCAGGGAAGGAAGGAGAGGTTTGAGTCTATTGGCCACCACTTTTGATATTTTCTTGTAGATCACATGACATAAAGATATTGGTCTAAACTTGTCTGGAGTCTGAGCATCCTCTTGCTTGGGGATAAGTGAAATGAAAGAAGTGTTCAGAGCTTTCAGAATAGTTTTATTCATCCTGGAATCTTCTACCACATTTAGAATACCCTTTTTAAAAATGCTCCAACAGGGCTTGAAGAAATCAATGTTGAAACCGTCTGGGCCCTGTGCTTTACCATTTTGCATTTCTTTGAGCACTTCGCTGACTTCCTTCTCAGTTATTGGCTTGTTGAGGTTGAAATTGTCCTCACTGGACACCAGCCTAGGAATGTGTCTTGTGAACTTTTTGATGGACTTCTCTCTGTCATAACAAGTTTCTTTGGAAATGCCTTGAAAATGCTTGACCAAAGCTTTTTCTATTTCAGCATGAGAGTTGTAAAGAATGCCTCTCTCATCCTTGATCACTAAAATTCTGTTGTGAACTCTGTTTGCCATTGTGGATCTATGGAAGAAGCTAGTATTTCTTTCTCCCTCTTTGAGCGATTGAACCCTCGATTTTTTCCGCCAAAATATTTCCTCTTGTTTGCATAATTTCTCCCATTCTTGATGGCATTTGGTGACCTGAACATTCCTGGTTTCATCAAAGCCGTCTGTGATAAGGGCTTGGTTGAGTTCCTACATTTCACCATATACTACCTTTTTAGCTACAAAATGTTGCCATGTTCATTCTTGTTCCATTCCTTGAGCTTAAGATTAATTTGTTTTAGTATTTTTTGAAGAAGGAACATTCTAGTGCCCTGAATGTTCAAATCTTCTCACCACCATTTGGAAATATCACTGTTGAAATCTGGATGAGAAAGCCAGATGTTTTCAAAGCGAAAAGGTCTATTCCTTGGCGTACCAATACTCTGCACATCCAGATGAATTAGCCAGTGGTCAGATCCTCCAAAGGGTAGGTTTGTTGTTGATATTTCATTATTATTGAGCATAAGGTCTTCAGATATCATGAATCTATCCAATTTTGAAGCCACCTGAGACTTTCCTCCTCTTTTATTGTTCCAAGTAAAAATTCCATTACTAGTTGCGATGTCCACTAACTTCATAATGTCTGTAAAAGATTAAAACTTCAAAGAGTCTTGACTTTGAATTCTAGTTCCACCTTTGTTTCTCTGAAAGTGATTTAATCATGTTAAAATCCCCTCCCAGTATCCATGGCATGCTTGCGTTTCTGTCCCTTAGTTTCTCTATGGAATCAAGAAATTTTAGTTTTCTTTCCAGTCTTTGGGGTCCATACACATTGGTGATTAGGTAGGCTTCCTTATCTTTGACAAGATGGATGACCACAAAAAGATAGTCTCGAGATGCCTTAGCATCTAAAATTTATATTTTCTTAGGATTCCAAAGGGTGAGTATACCTCCTGCTGTATTCTCCGCTTTGACTTCCAGAAACTCATAACTATTGAGCCACATGCTATGAATCTCTTTTAATTTATGAATGGAACATTTGGTTTCCTGGATGAAGATCACATCCGGAGCTATTTGTTTCATTTTGTTACTAATAAGTCTCTATTTTCATTTTCTACCAAGACCTCTAATATTGCAAGAAGTAAACTTCATTATTAAAGATTGGTAAAGGAGTAGCTGGTTAGGTCTTTCATCTTACCTGAGTCTATCATTAGATTTCCACATTCCATTAATAACTCGTTCTGCTTTTTCCTGCCTCTTTTTTTTCCTGGGTTTCTGGATGCTAATCCAGGTATGGGTTTTGTCATTTTTACCCCTTCATTGCTCTGCTTTTCTTTGCTCCTTTGCCTCTCCTGTCCTTTGTTTTTGGTTTTCCATATATATAGTTGCTGGAATTTGTTGAACTCCTCAGGAGGTAAAGAGTCTATCCCTTCTTTAGTTCCTTGAAACAAAAAATCTTCCAAGTCAAGATTCTCTTTCTCAAGAATCGCCTGAAGTTCTTGGTCCTCTGTTTCCATCCCACTTTGGGTCATCTCATGATCCATTTTCTATTTCTGCATCGCTCACCATCATTTCTGTTTGCATAATCTTATTTGGTGTTTGTTCCTTGTCCTCTTATTTCCCTTCTTCCATTAATTCTTCCCCCTTCGTCTGGTCTGTTGTGTTATCTTCTTCTTCCTCTTCTAAGACTTGGAACCTATTTTGGCTGGTTTGTTGTCCTTCAGATTTATGTGTCTTTGTTCCCTTCTTGTTTCCTTTTCCTTTGTTTGCCATTTTGTTAAAGCCTTCAGAGTCTTTCATAGCAATAGCCCTACTCTTATTCTCTATTTTAGTGAGAGGGAAATCCCTGTATAGTTGTTCATGTTCATGACATTTGCGGCATCTGAATGGAATATGTTCGTAGTCTATGGTTTGAACCCATTCTTCATCATAAAATTCCAAGATTATCTCATTTGGAAGTGCTCTAGAGAGATCCATCTCCACACAGGTCCGAGCAGAGGAAGTATACTTTCCCCTCCTAGTGGCTTCAGAAGATTTAACAAACTGTCCTAGCTTATTTTCTATGGTTGTTAAGGATTCTGTTTGCCAATAATCAAGCAGAAGAGAATAGAGCCTTACCCAAATTGAGACTAAAGTAAAGGTCTCACGTTTTGGGACAAAATTCATGATCCAAGGTCACATATAGAGACCTGCAGCAGCAAAGAAGTAGGGGCCACCTTCAAAAACTCTATCCTTGTCTTTGATGTTCGCAAAAACCACGGTAAAGAAACCCTTTGAACCTAGGTGTAGGTCAATGCTTCCTTTTGGTTTCTAGATGTATCTTATCCACATGTGTAAGGCTTTTTTAGTGGGCCATAAAACCATGAATTTGCAAATGATTGCATATGTTTGCATATATTCCCCATGCTCCTACAGAGCAGGCTCATTTAACGTGACTCTAGGAGTTACAGCAGCTTTGGGCTTACATGGGCCCAAGTGTGCTTTGTTTTTTGTTCCCTATTCCTTGTCTTCTTCCTCATTCTCTTTAATAATAATTTTCTCCTTGGATTCTTGTCCATTTTTTTCCTCTTCACTGTTCTTATTCCTTCTTGTTGAAGGTCCTCTATCATTTTCCATAGGTGCTTTTCCCTTGCTGGTCATGGCTTGCTTGAAGGAGGGAGTGGAGCACCCTCCTTTGCGCCCCTCCATGGATCGCTACCTCTGCACCAACACTGTAACCCTAGTTTTTTTTTTATTTTTCACCTTTTCTTTGCGTTTCCTCCTCCGACAATAAACTCATCAACCCGTATTCAATATATCATCATTTCTTCTTGGTTCATACTTTTTTTCTCCATTTTCATCAACATGAAGTTTTGAATGATCGCATAAATCCCATGGTGCCTTATATAGAAAAACCAATCTTCCCGCCTTCTTGTGTAGGCAAGATTTCTCATTGCAAGTGATGCGACGATCAACACAATTAAGAAGTTATTCATAATCAATCATAGGATCATATTGAAATATTTTTTGTGTTTCCTTTAAGCAAGGATGGTCATCAACATTGAGCCTAACTTGAATATTTCTTTGGTGTTGATCATGTG
>APFE031028257.1:40866-58037 GCA_000404065.3 Pinus taeda | reverse complement strand
CATAGCTGCTTCTCATGCTTGCAAAGAAGCGATTTGGTTGAAAGGTTTGTTTGGTGAGTTTGGTAGGTTACAGGACAACATCAAGTTATTTTGTGATAGTCAAAGTACAATTCATTTGGCTAAGAATCCGGCCTATCATAATAAATCAAAGCATATACCTATCAAGTACCATTTTGTAAGACAGGTTATTATTGAAAGGGGAGTCTCTCTTGAAAAGGTGCATAAAAAGGAGAACTGTGCAGACATGTTCACGAAACCAGTTTTGTTAGAGAAGCTACATTGGTGTTTGACTTCTCTTGGATTGCAGAAAAGATAAAAAATAATAAATAAACAGGGTATCAGGCTAATTGTTGTCAAGGTGGAGATTGTTGAGATTTTTGTTTTTCTTAAATTGGGAAAAAATCTCATGTAAATGACAACAATAGGATTTGTTGCTATATTAGCTCCATTTTGTTGAGGAGGAGTTAATGCATCCTATATTTGTTGTGAGAGAATTTATGAGTCAGTTTTATTCTCTTAGCTATAAAAATATATGCCCGTACAAGATATTGATATAGTAGAGAGTGTGTGAGAAAATAAATTATTGTAATCTCCTGTTGAATAATAAGATTGCCGATGCCTCTGTTTTGGTGGACGTAGCCCAGATTGGTTGGGTGAACCACGTTAAATCCTTGTGTTATCTTTGTATGATTTTATATGTTGTGTATGTCTTTTAATTTCCCCTGCGCACTGTTTGCTACAACATATATTTGATATTATATAAAACTTATTTAGATTATATAGGTTTTCAAATAGTATTTATTTATTTATATATATTTTATATTATATCTAGGTTTTTTAAGTCAAATCATTATCTAATATTATGTTATTTTAATTATAAAAATGAATTTTAGTCTTTGATCAGAATGCATATTTTTTTAAATAAATATTATAAAATATTTAAAACACCAAAATATAGATAATAATTATTTATATAGAATTATTTAATAATAAAAGTATTTACGGAAATGTTTAATTAAAATAAATAAAAATTAATTGTGATTACACTTAATTTAAAATTAATTATCTCTAAAAAAAAATCTCAAAACATTTTAAGATGAATGATTTATGTTAATTTTTATTATTATTATATATTAGGTATCAATTTATATATTCATATAAATATATTCTTAAGTTCTATTTTTTTTTATAATTTATTTTTAATGTGATATACATAGGAGAGATTCCATATAACTTTTGGGAAAATAGTTTTTGTTTGTTTGTTATTTATTAAGGTTTTTATATGATTATTAACGAAATTTAAATAAATGAATATAAAATATTATGATTACAAATATGAATCATCATTATGTTAATTTATATGGTAAGATGTGTTAGAGTTAATGAGATAAATGTATGATTCCAATGCATTAGTGTTCCAATGTATTTTTCTAGATCATCAATGTTTCAATGTAATTTTCTAGAATGTATTGTTGTTTCTATGAAGTTAGCGATTGTGCCTAATAGAATGTAATCGTTACTTAAAAAAAAATTCTCAAAAACTATTTATAAAGAATAGATTTAGTTAAATTTTTATTCTATTATTTTATTTTATGTATAATAATTATTATGTTCTCTATTTTAAATTATTCCTTTTTTAGTCTATTTTCATATTTTTATTTAGTGACTTACATAGTATAGATTCCAAGAAGCTTAGAAAGTAGTTTTTTTTATGTAATAAGTTTTTATACAATTATTAACTAAATTTAAATAATAAAAATCTATAATATCATGATTACAAATATGAATTATCATTATGTTAATTTATATGGTAAGATGTGTTAGAGTTAATGAGAAAAATGTATTGTTCCAATACATTCTTCTAGATCATCAATGTTCCAATGTATTCTTCTAGAAAGTATTGTTTTCCAATGTAAGTGTGAGTTGTAAACCCACCTAGGTGTGATTCTCATCTAGTTCTAAAATATGTGGTTGCAGTTATCTCTTGCACATATGCCATTACTATGAACATGGGATATTATTATTTATAGATCACATTTAATAATTCTTTGTTGATGAGAGTTTGGTTATCTTATGTTGTTCCTTTTTTTTTTCTTCTTTTGTATAAGAGCATGGGCACCTATGGGTGACTAGAAACACAAAATACTGGACCACAAAGGTCATTAACATGTAGATATATGTTGTAGAAATTAGAGCCAAGATCTGTAGAGATCAAATTTTATCACAATCGATTCCAAAGCCCAATATTTTCAAAGTTGAAGCAAGAATGTGTTGGTAGGGTAGTGTGGGGGAGAAGGAAGAAAATAATTGAATGTTGAGTATTTGGAGGAAGAGGGCGTGAGGAATTATTTTTTGCTACTATTTTTCTCTTGGCAATGTCTGTGAAATAGAGTTGTGGATTACTTAGAACAATTCCAAATTCTATATCACTATGTGGAATGAGAAATTAATGAGAATTCTTAATTATGATTGTTGTTGCTACCATTAATGTGGGGACACATTGTTGCAAGGAGAACAATGTTCTATTAACGGGTTAGTATTTAAAGAAAGAAAGTGAGGGGCTCTCAATCTTTGTAGGGGTTGTTGGAGTAGTGGATTGCAAATGCATTTTAAAATATAAGCTTAGATGTGAAAGATGGAGATTGGTGAAATTGTTGCTATAGGGTATCCATCGAGTATAATTAGTTTCTAAGAAAGAGGGCACAAAGTTATGGTGATATATGTGCACAACCATGGAGCATCATAAGCAATCTTGTAGACATACTAGAGCGTTGTGGGATTGAGATTTGTGTAAATCACGAGGGCTTCACTTGGGGAGCAAAACCATACCAAGTGTGTTCATATTGGGGGATATATATTGAGGAAAAATTGACATAATATATTTAGAATATATTAGGGGGTAAAGGGTTTTTATATTAGTAGGTATAAAAAATGGAGTTCAAAGTTAATGAAAAATATAAATAGGTATAAAAAATGTTAATGTAGTAGTTCTAGATGATTGCATTTATTTAAAGGTTGTTTGTATATGGATGAAATAAATTCACATGATGCAAGTTTGGCCATTATATTTCAATGGTAATTTTCTTTAAAGATTGGCCATTAAAGTGAAGTTTCCAAAGGAATTTTAATCTTTTTTGGGAGCAATATGTTGATAATTTTAATTTGAATTTCATTGGAACTACATAGTGATGGGGCCAAAGGATGATATGGCCAAAGGAACATAAGGAGCCATATTTTTCGTAGCCCATGAAAAATCCTTAAAGTAAACACAGTCTAGAAGGTTTCAATTGGTTCATCAACGAGATAAACAACTATAGAGATTTTATTTGGAAGGAAAGAACACTCTAGAGAATCCCAACTTAAAAAATGAGTAAGGAAGGAAAATGTTTTCAAAATGTTGATCATGAAATTAAACTGCTACAACAAATTTTTGATGATGTTTTGCAAGAAATAAACAAGTTACACAAGTAAAATAATTTTGTAATGAGAAAAGTTGTAGAATTGAGATCATGAGATAATAAAATATATCATGAATTTGTTGTTCTCGCTACACAACACATCAATGTATTGGAGAAAATGTTGGTATATTGGATCAATGAGTAGAATTTTTTTTCAAAATTTAAGATCAACATAATTAATCAATAGAACCATTGCAACAAGAGTTATTGGAAAATGAAATTATGTTGTTGGCACTCAAAAGTGAGGTAAAATAGTGAAAACAAAAGGAAGTAAAGTATGATTGAATTTGTGATAGAAGTGACCTAATTTGGAAGCTTGATAGTTCCTGCGATACTTTTCATTTGGTTGATGATAATTATGTTAATGTGTCTCTCTCATTCTAAGAGGCTCAAAATAATGGTCCTAGTGATATTTCTAAATGTTAATCTCTTATTGAATATGATGAAGTAGGTTGTTTTGAAAAGCATACAACATGAATTGGTTTGAAACTTTTGAATAACATCAATTTTGATGGGAAAGTCTTAAGTAAAAATGGTAAAGGTATCCAAAAGCCTATAAAAATAAACGTAAGGCCGAGAAATGAAGGACTTGGTTATGAATGCCAAAAAACTAAGTAACTATCAAATTCATGAAAGAAAAAAGATTGATAACAGGTGAGTTATCTACAAGTAGGAATGGAATAATTCAAGTGTAAAAGTAGGAATACCATTGCAATCACTGTAGTAGAAATGGTGTTGGACATTGGATAAACCATTTCTCTCCATGTGTTTCATTACATGGATTAATCACCTCTCATGGATCCTTATCTTTTTCGATGTGATTATTGACTAACACCTAGGGGTTTGGGTCTAACAACAATCATGATTCCCAACAAGTGGTATTAGAGCCAAAGTTATTGAGTTCAAAACACCCCTAGCTTGCATTGGGGGGGGGGGGCGATTCTTGGACATTAGATAAACTAGGGCTCCTCATATGTTTCATGACATGAAGTAATCATCTATGGTGGATCCTTATCTTTGGAAATGCGATCATTGACTAACGCTTATGGTTTTTGGTCTAACGAAAATCATGATTCCCAATAAAAGGATGTGTATAGGATAAGTTTTGGAATAGAGAAATAAAAAATAATTACATACAAGAAAGTTATGGTTGGATATAAGTTCAAGAATGGAATAAATATACCTTTATGTGAAAAGGATTCTGCAAGGTTAAGTCTTCCAACACACAACAATATCTCCCATATATGTTTAGTTAGTTGGTCCTCCTGTTGTAGTGACTATAAACACCCTTTAAAATTTTCCCTTAGCTTCATTTTGGAGCCTCCCTTCCAACCTTCATAGTAGCATGTCTTGCTTTGTCAAGTACACAAGCTTTAGTTCTTTTCTTTCATAAAGGCAACATGTCGGTCACAACTCAATGCATTCCCCTCACAAGCTAATCACCTGGACTTGGTCCAACTACAGGCTGAGTAGCTCCCCTAAGAAATTGCACAATTCTGGAGGGTAACTAGCCTTTCCTCCAGAAATTGCACAATCCTGACTGATAGCCTAATGGGCTCCAGTATTGTGTAATTTTGGCAATCAACACTAACAATGAAAATTGGCAATTTTCCCTAACAGGGCTGCTCAACCTAGAATTTGTGCAAATCTAGGCAGTGGTAAACTAATCTACCCATAAATAATGCAAAACCCCTGGGCAGCCAACCCATATCCCAACCAGAAATGTGCATTTTCTCCTAGCAGTTCAGCAACCTCTTGCATGTGTAGCTAAGTTGATCGGTTCTCTCAAGGACCGAGAAAAAGAGACTTGCATGCATGGGCTGCCTCTCCCAAGGCAGCATGCAAAGGAATCCCTTGTTTCAAGGATCTATTTTTGGTAGTTGGAGGTTACATGTAAGGATCATTTCAGAAACCTCCCACTAAGTGTCGCTTTTCCTAGATTTGTGGCATGCATGTCATACCCTCAATGTTATAAAAACTCATCAATCAGATACCGTAGAGCTCATTCCTCACATCCACCTTGCATCTCTAACATCTCACATCACATCTAGGATATTTTGGCACATTCGGGTCAACTGTTTTGAGGTAAGCCATCTTCCCATGTCTTGTATTGCATTTGTGGCGCTTTTTGTGTTTTTCTTCCTATGAACATTATCTGCTTGATTTCAGTGAGTGCTTGCTGTCATTTTAATACATATTAGCTTGTACTAGCACCATTCAAGTTTTTGTCGCTATCTCACTGCTGTCGCATGCATGAAAATATTTTTCACGAATGGTCGCTGATTCGGCGAATCGCCTCACCCACATGCATGTTGTTCCATTTTCTGAATCTTCCATTCACTGTTTGCATGCACGATCATACACTTATGGTTACACTTAGTATTGCCATGCATTCGTATTCACATTCGCTTGCAGTTTCCCGTCGACGAGTCTGGGCAGCCTTGGCTCGGAATCTGCCTCACCAAGATAACATTGTGCAATCCTAAGAGGGAAGGCTCTACCTTCCTCTCCATAAATGCACATTTCTACCTAGCAGCTATTCCATAGGCATTCTTTGCGCAATCCTGAGGGATAGTGATTGCTGACCCATAAAATTGTGCAATGCAATCACTAAGCCTACAACCATTACCAGCTGAGATTTCGCATTGCGTAATTCCAACATTCAACAACCATACTAGACTATGCATTGCATAGTTCCCGTAGTTAATTAGTTTGCCAGTAGCCTAGACTGTGCCTTGTGTAGACTTGGCAGTCAGTCTCCCGACCTCCCAGTCGAAATTGCACAACCTTCATGATCAGTCACATAGGTATGTTGCAAGTCAGTTCTCAAGTTCATTTTGGTTTTTGACTAACAAATTTCTTTCCATGAATGTTTCCATGTCTCCAGGTATTGTAGGTGTTCATTTGCCTCTCAGCAGTACAGGTACAATGGTTTCTAGGAGAGCAGAGACAAAAACACCTTTCAGAGCACACTTGGGGATGCAGTCGATAAAGTGTCTATGAACTTACCTACCCACGAAGACATCAAGTTTTTCATAGACAAGGACATCAAGATATAACAACAGAAACATCACAGTGAGTAGCATCATGAACAATAGCTGAAGGTAGCATATTGAATGCAACGAATGCAAGAGGAAGGTTGTTGACAACATAGAGGTGAAACAAAGTTACGAGCTCAAGAAGATCCACTGATGATGAAAGAAACTTTGCAGACTCAGGCTATGAGGTGTCGACACGACATGAAGATCGTGCAAAGATAGAGAATGGAACAAAGAAGGAGTTGCATGTGCCAAAGCAACAACTCAAGGAAGAACATGAAGCTGCATAGACAGACGAATGAGTTGTAGAAGGAACAAGAACAATAGTGGGCGCAACATGCACTCATAGATGAAACTGTGCCTGTACATGTTAAAGACCCATCCAATAGTCATCACGGAGTAGACATGGTGAGTTGTGTTGTTGGTAGCATGCAAGGGATTCAATAACATGCATGTCATTGTGTGCACACATGTGATCCAACCCATTTAGCACACTCACCAACGTAAAGACAATAAGAAAGTACAACTAGAGTTGAACATGTACTTCGACAATTTGATGCACATGACCACTAGCACACACTTGAAGATTAGCACGGAAACTATGTGTCGGTGTGTTGTTGGTTCAACCACGCCCAAGAAGACCATGCGCATGTTAGCATATAAGTTTGATGAAGGAGCCATACCAATTCACTAGATGCAATGGAGGCAAGAGTTCGCTTTGGAAATATGTCACCATGGGATGCATGCACACCATCATAGACTCCCAAGCTTAGCATCAACTCACCACCTTCACCACCACAAGCATGTCAAAGAGTTGGTCTCACCTCAACAGATCGAGTGTCAGTGATGTATTGCATGGCTTGCTCAAGCCATTTTGTCTCACATGAGCACATGTGCATTGTAATGTAATGTCATGTCAAGTGGAAGTTCAATTGTCAATAGTTGGATGTAACAGTCATAGAGTAGATGAAGAGTCATGAGGGTAGATGAACTGTCACAAAGGGGAATGTCAAGGGTCACCCCACCCTTTTCTATAAATAGAACCTCATAACTCATTGTAAAGGCTTTTGGTCAACCAAGATTCTGATAAGACTATCTTGGAGAGAGCTTGGACTGTATTGTAACACGCCTTGGCTTCTCCACTGCATGGAGCTAGTACATCTCTTTGGAGGAATAGGCAGATGTGGCTGTAACGTTCCACTATTGGAGCTAGTGGTTGGACATGGATGTATTGTATGACTAGAATTGACACTTATTTATATAATAAGAGACAACATGCTTCATGCATATGTTGTATTGTATTCCAGTTATCTTGTTTACTCTAAATGTCATATGTATTTTATTTCTTACGCATGTATGTATGGACTATTATGTATGAGTATGTATGAATATTTCTGAAATGTGTTGTTGGTTTAACCATCACTTTGTATTGCTAGGTAACTTGCTTTCCAGCTTTTGATGCATCTTCGCTCATGTGTTTCCTTCCCATCCGAGTACTATTACAGGTTTCTAAGGGGTACACTCATCTCAACCCCCATTTGTTATAACCTCTCATGCACCTTTCTTGACTCACTGTAGCTGTCACACCCTTGCTACCAACAGAGTCATCTTACTTGCCTCTATGTGAAATCGTAGTCAAGGCATTACCATACGACCCATTGCTAGGACTCCTACACCAAACGGGCTGAGGTCTAATTGGGACTTCTTACTGGGGAGATCCCCTTACATGTTGGCGGGTCTAGCACCTTCAACATTTTGGTGCTAGAAGGAGGGCTAGATAACAAGTAGAGTCCTCACATCTATTTTGAATCTCTACATATCTATCATGACTAACTACCAAGTTTCTCTTCCAGAGTGCATGTCTTATGGAAACGACTTGATTATCTTGGAAAAGATCTCGGATAACTTGTCTCATAAAACATTTGATGGTGGAGGCTACATAGCCTTGGTTAGGCACGCAGTCGGTGTTGTAGGCTCATGCGAAAGACATGGATTCTTTGAAGAAAGCATGAGTTGTGTGCTATTCGTCTACATGCTTCGAGGGAACCCAATGCACTGGTGTGCCATGTTGTCCGAAAAATATATTCATTCTCTTGCTAATCTTCTCATAGAGATAGACCGTAATTTCAATCATTTTAACTATAAAGCACTCAACAAGGAAATTTTGGAATTACGAAAAACACCCAATGAATCCGTCGATCAATTTTACACATGCTTTTGTAATATTTCATATCGATTCCTTGAAGATGATATTGATTGGGAATTCCTTGATGGGAGATTTAAGTATCTTCTTCACATGTCTAAAAATCCACAATTCATGAAATCACTCGAATCTTGCCCATACTCCGGTGAGGGAATTGGGCAATCACGAGCAGACATAGTCGTTGTCACAAGTGATTGTCTGCCATCACCTCATCAAACAGCTCCACCACCATGGAGTGATGTGGGAGATCATGCACATACCTATGTTGAACTATCACATCCTCCCACTCCACATGCTCTTGATATCTTTACAAATTTAGCATGTAAGCCTGGTGGTTGTCACGTGGATTCATTCCCTCAACCTCCGTCCTCACATTCTATTGATCCTCCAGATTTAAATCTCTCGCGTTCTTCCATTCCGGACTCCTCACCTATTGTGAATGAGGATCAAGTTGTCGACAGAGTTGGTGTTATGCAGCCGACCTACACCATCATTCATGATGAGTGTGTGTGGGAATCTAAAGGAGAACTTTCGGTGAAGGATAACTCCTTTTCAACTGTGCCTCATCCGCTTCATCCTGATATCCCTTGTGATTCTACAACTGTTGATTTCCCCCGTGAAATCTCATTTCTAGATTCTTCTACTTCAGATCATTCACAGGACAACATTGGATGTCAGTCTCTCATTACAGTGAGGAGATGACACATCTTCCTCGGGAAATCCATCCAATCTATCATCTATCTTTATTGAAAACATAGAGGGTGAGCATATTTGCTTCCTATCTACCCCTCTAACCGATTCATCAAATCATGAGGATGTTGATGAGCATCTCAAATTTTCTGATCTTGGTTGTCGTGATCTATTCACTTCCTCATCTGATCATGATGTTGATTCAATGATTGTTAATATGTCTAAGACACTGGTCTACGAAGTCGAAACCCCCCAAACTATCCAAGCACTTCAGCCCGAGCTGATGGTTATGTCAAGCCCTTGCTATCTTGGGGTTGGTTTCACTTCTGGTCAGGAAATTTTTGAAACATTCAAGGCTCCTCATCCCTCTCTGCTTTGTATACAAGATCAAGCAAACACCCATATTTCACTTCCTCCACTCGAACTACACGATCCCATCACTCATGCGTTGGAGGAATCTTACACAACAATCACACATGCACAACACAAGTGGTCTACCTTTCTCACATTTGCTTGCATGCCACAATCAAGAGAATGCATACACTCAACATCTACATGCAGTGTAGCATAACATCATGGCAACTCCATAGGATGCATGTCATGCACTTTCACTCATCATTGTTCTGTGGTCGCTTGTAAGCTCAAAGTGTTTTTGTCTTCACTGTTACATATTTCTTATTTGCTAGTTTCCATAGATGTCTTGTTCGCAAACCATGCCTTCACCAACATGGGTCAACCAATGTGCCAATGGCTACATTAGAAGTATCAGTTCACGTGAGATGGCCCATGAACTGTTAGCTTAGGGGTAGGAGTAGTGTTTTCTTTTGAGTTGTTCACTTGCATGCTTGTTTGATTACTTTCTTTTTTTGCTTGTTTGTTTGCTTTCTTTTTTGCTTACTTGTTTTCCTTTACCTTTTTCTTCTGCTCTTGCTTTGCTTTGCTTTTTTTTAGTTCACTTGTTTCGTTCGTAGGTTAGTTTCACATGAAACCATGCATGACCCTTGAAGCAAGCTAGGTAAAGTACAAGAGGCCTTGTGTTGCTATCACTACGTGGTTATCCATCATCCTGCCTCTGTATGAAGAACTTGTTACTTTAGTCCATGATACATTGAAGGAAAATATGTATTTTTCAAAGTGAACCTTGGTGAAAACACAATGCTTGCGCGCTAACTAGTACCACCTACTCTAGTCGGTTGTTTTTGGGTTAATCCTTGTCAGCCCAGTCAAGTAGAGAAAGGTGGGGGAAAACCTTAACAAGCACACCAGAGGTATAATAAACTACTTCTCTACAGGAACAACCTCTTCTACTCTGAATAAGTCAAGATCCCTCTTCCACCTCTAGAATGAATAAGTGTTATGCACAATTACGAAGATGAAAAATGAAAAAATGAAAAAGTGGAAAAAGTTTGAAGAAATTAAAATGAATAAGTTAAAAGAAGAGAAAGGCTTCCTGCATAGAGAGGTGATGCAAGTAACTCCACCGAGGTACTAACCAGGCTTGCTCCCAGCGAAGCCATTGTTGTGTTCCTATGTGACTCGACCGGGGTACTGTCTAGGACTACTGGAAGTGGAGCAACACCAGAGATGAAACTAAGAATCTAACGACTATACTTCATGTGCACCAATGTAGCCGTCAACCTGTGTTGCCTTGGCTTGGAATTTGTTTCAATTGACCAAGAGCTTGGTAGATGCTACATATTAAAATCAAGCTAGTGTGGAAAATAAGGGGAGATGAGAACTGAACAACACTTCTGGAGGTGTTAGACTTGATTTCCACTAATAAGTTCCATTCAGAGAGCTATATTTCTACCAGTGTGTCACCAAGTGTTGTAGCGGCTACAACCACCCTACAAAATGTTGCCTCAGCTTCATTTTGGAGCCTCACTTCCAACCTTCACAGCAACATGTCTTACTTTGTCAAGTGCACAATATTCAATGTTTTTCTTGCACAAAGGCAACCTATGATCACAACTCAATGCATTCCCCTCACAGGATGATCACCCAGACTTGGTCTAGTTATAGGCTGAGAAAATCCCCCAAGAAATTACACAATTCTACAGGGAAACCAACCTTCCCTTCAAAAATTACACAATCTTGAATGGAATCCTGTTGGGCTCTAATATTGTGCGATTCTGACAGTCAACACTCACAGTGAAAATTGTGCAATTTTCCCCAGCAAGGCTGCTTAGCTAGAATTTGTGCAAATTTGGGTAGCATTCAGCTACTCTACCCAACAATTATGCAAGTCCCCTAGGCAGCCAACCCAGCTCCTAGCCAGAAGTGTGAATTTTCTCCCAGCAGTAGAGAAGCCTCTTGCATGTGTAACTAAGTTGACTGGTTCCCTCTGGGACTGAGCAAAACAAACTTGTATACATGGGCTGCTTCTCCCAAGGTAGCATGCAAAGGAATCCCTTGTTTCAGGGATCTATTTTTGGCAGTTGGAGGCTACATGCAAGGATCATTTCAGAAACCTCCCACCAAGTGTTGCTTTCCTTAGATTTGTGGCATGCGCATCACAACCTTGATGTTATCAAAACTCATCAACCGGAAGTTGTAGGGCTCATTCCTCACATCCATCTTGCATCTTTAACATCCCACGTCACATCTAAGAGTTGTCAGCACATTCAGCTCAGTTGTTTAGGGGTATGCCCGCTTCCCATGTCTTGTACTGCATTTCTAGCACTTTTTGTGTTTTGCTTCGTATGAATGTTGTCTACTTGATTTTAGTGAGTGCTTGATGTCATTTTGATACATATTACTTGCGCTAGCAACATTTCAATTTTCGTTGCTATCTCACTGTTGTTGCATGCTTGAAACTTTTTTTTCACAAATGGTCGCCAATTCGGCGACTCGCCTCACCCACATACATGTTGTTTTGTTTTCTAAATCTATCTTTCACTGTTTTCATGCACAATCATTCACTTATGCTTACACTCAGTATCACTATGCATTCGCATTCACATTCTCTTTCAGTTTCCCGTTGGCGAGTCTAGGCAACCTTGGCTTGGACTCTGCCTTACCAAGAGCCTCACCAAGATAGCATTGTGTAATTCTTAGAGGGAAGGCTCTACCTTCCTCTCCATAAATACTCATTTCTTCTGAGTAGCTATTCCTCAGGCCTATTTTGCACAATCCTAAGGGACAATAACTGCTGGCCCAGAAAATTACATAATGTAGTCACTGAGCCTACAACCATTACCAGTTGAGATTTTGCATTGCGCAATTTCAACATTCAACAGCCAGACTAAACTGTGAATTATGCAGTTCCAGTAGTCAGTCAGTCTCCCAGTAGCCCAGACTATGCCCTGTGCAGTCTTGGCAATCAGTATCCCTACCTCCAAGATGAAATTACACAACCTTCATGATTAGTGACACAGGTATGTTGCAAGTTAATTCTCAAGTTCATTTTGGTTTTCCACTGATAGATTGCTTGCCATGAGTGTTGCCATGTCTCTAGGTATTTCAGGTGTTCATCTTCCTCTCATCAGTATAGGTATAATGGTTTCCAGGAGAGAAAGATGAAGACACCTTTTAGAGCACACTTGGGGATGCAGTCGATCAAGTGTATATGAACTTTCCTACCCATGAAGACATCAAGTTGTACGTAGACAAGGACATCAAGATATAACAACAACAACATCGCAATGAGTAGCATCATGAACAAGAGCTAAAGGTAGCATATCAAATGCAACGAATGTAAGAGGAAGGTTGTTGACACCACAGAGGCAGAACAAAGTTGTGAGCTCAAGCAAGTCCAGTGATGATGAAAGCAACTTTGGAGACTCATGCTATGACGTGACAGCACGAAATGAAGATCATGTGAAGATAGAGAATGGAACAAAGAAGGAGTTGCATGTGCTGAAGCAACAACTCAAGGAAGAACATGAAGCTGCATAGACAAACAAATGAGTTACAATAGGAACAGGAACATCAATGGGCACAACATGCACTCACAGATGGAAGTGCGCCTGTACATGTTAAAGACCCATCCCAATAGCTGGTACGCATGTGATCCAACCCATTCAAAACACTCACCAAAGTGAAGACAATAAGAAAGTCCAACTGGAGTTGAACATGTACTTCGGCAAGTTGATGTGCATGACCACCAACACACACTTGAATATCAGCACAGACACTATGCAATAGTGTGTTTCTGGTTCAGCCACACCCAAGAAGACCATGCACATGTTAGTAGACAAATTGGATGAAGGCGCCATACCAATGCATCAGATGCAACAAAGACAAGAGTTTTCTTTGACAAGATGTCACCATGGGGTGCATGCTCGCCATCACGGATGACCAAGCTTGGCATCAACTCACCACCTTCACCATCACAAGCATGTCAAAGAGTTGGTCTCACCTCAACAAATTGAGTGTCAGTCATGTCTTGCATGGCTTTCTCAAGACATTTTGTCTCACATGAGCACATCTGCATTGTAATGTAACGTCATGTCAAGTGGAAGTTCAAGTGTCAATATTTGGATGTAATAGTCATAGAGTAGATGAAGAGTCATGAGGGTAGATGAACTATCACAAAGGGGAATGTCAAGGGTCACACTGCCCTTTTCTATAAATAGAATCTCATAACTCATTGTAAAGGCTTTTGGTTAGCAAAACTTCCAATAAGACTATCTTGGAGAGAGCTTGGACAATATTGTAATACCCCTTGGCTTCTCCACTACATGGAGCTAGTACATCTCTTTGGAGGAGCAGGCGGATATGGCTGTAATGTTGCAATATTGGAGCTAGTGGTTGGACATGGATGTATTGTATGCCTGGAACTTACACTTCTTTATATAATAAGAGCCAACACGTTTCATGCATATGTTGTATTGTATTCCAGCTATCTCGTTTACTCTAAATGGCATATGTATTTTCTTTCTTACGTATGTCTGTATGGACTATTTTGTATGAGTATGTATGAATCTTTCTGAAATGTGTTGTTAGTTTAACCATCACTTTGGATTGCCAACTAACTTTATTTCCAACTTGTGATGCATCTTCACTCGTGTGTTCCCTTCCCATCTGAGTACTATTACACATTGCCAAGGGGCACACTCATCTCAACCCCCAATGTTAGAACCTCTCACGCACCTTCCTTGACTCACTGCAGTTGTCACACCCTTTCTACCAATAGAGCCATATTACTTGCCTCTGTACAAAATCGCGGTCAAGGCATTACCATACGACCCACTGCTGGGACTCCTACAACAAATGGTCTGAGGTCTAATTGGGACTTCTTACCTGGGAGATCCCCTTACATGTTGGTGAGTCCAGCACCGTCAACACCTCCATAATTCAGTTTTCATTTAGGAAAAGTTAAGCATGTTTAGGAAAGAGTTTTCATTTTATTGAATCATTTATTTGAATTATGAATGTTTTCCTTGTAATGATTCTTGCTAAATTAAAAACTATTTTGTAGAGGTAAAGGATAGATAAGTATGATTAAAGAGATAAAGGAAAAGTGAGAAATGATGCATGGATATGCAATGGATTATATGTTTAGGCATATGAATTGTTAGAAATGAATTGTGATAACTTGATGTACATGAGATGAAATTTTACAATTTTGTAAGGGAGTATGATTAGGTGTAACTAACATCCCAAAAGTTTTGGTCCAAAATGTAAAAGTTTTTGTTTTCACTAGGTGATTTTTAAGCCCTGTTGAGTCAATCCTAAATGCATTAGTGTGGTAGCACATGTAATCATGTGGCTTCTCTCCTATTATATATAGAGATAAAGTGACATCAAGTTTTGGAGTAAACAACTAGAATATTTACAATGGTGATAGGTGTACGCGTACACTACTTTGATGTGGAATCAAAGAAGTTGAGTCTTTTATTATGGGGGAATGTGAGATAGAGTAATTTTTATATGGACACTAGTAATTAGTTTTATGAAAATACAAAAAGGAAATAGAATATATTTCAAGGATGAATCAAAAGTTAATACAATGAAAATTTTGTGAAAATGCATTTGGAAGTCTTGTGGAAATCATAAAGAAGGCAACAAAGGAGAACAAATGATGATGGAAAATCAAAGTTAAAGTTTGCGAGGGTTGTGGATGTGAGCCACACATTGTATTTGTAAGCAAAAATATGGTGTCATGTTTGACTTAATATATTGGTCTTAATAGAATATTCAATTATGTACTTGAATTAAATATAAGCATGATGGGGTAGAGTGTACACCCATATCATTTGTGGTAATCTAAAACCACTTTGTAGAGGATGTTTCATGGTTAGCTAGAAATCATTTGTTAGAGGAAAGTTAGTTGTCAACTCAAAATAACTTTTTAGAGGAAATTTAGTCAAACTACAAATCACTTGTTAGAGGAAAGTTAGTCATCAACTAGAAATCAAAGATGTAGTGTATGGTTCATGGTATCCTGAATGAATTGATATGAAGAAGAAATAATCCACTTGAGATAATATGGTTGAGGGTTATCCATAAAATCCCATAGATGTAATTCCAATGTGTGGTTATGGGTAAAATAAGGAAAGCCCAGGGTAATGATGACACAAGGGGGATTCAAAAGTATAGGTATGATGATATGTAATGAACGAATGGTTGAATGAATCATATACACAAAGGAAATATTTTGGACTAGCAGTTGTAGTGGTTGGTTTATTTCCTATGCATTCATTTGGATGATTGTTCCTTTATATGAATGATCCATACATTTTCATGGATATTCCACCGTGTTAGAACTTTGTAATTCCTCTTTAAAACTAGAATCTAGCCTTTCCAGTTTCAGAGAGGGATCTATCTATATGATTCTTCAGTCACTTAGGTCTTAGGCTAGGTATTAAGATCAAAGAGGAATAGATTTAATAGTTTGATGGTAGGGAAGAGGGAAAATACATTAGGCATGGAGTCATATGGATTTAATGATTTTCAGTGATATGAGGGGGGAAATGAGGAAACCTTAGACATGGGCAAGGTAGGAAATCCTTATGGTGTTTCTTTGTCAAATTTCATTATATAGATGGTGATCATAGGAGTAGTGGAATTGATAACATCTAAATCATCTATTTGAGGATGAATTCTAGATGTCACAATGGAAGAAAAACATTAAATGTTCAGTAATCTATAATAGAGCACTTAACAGTGAATTATGAAATAAATCCCGACTTAAATAAACATGAAGACATAGAAAATCAAGCATGATTATAACAAGAGAAAAAATTAACATACATAGGAGAAAGCATCACCATAAGAAATTAACACATGAATCCCTATCAAAGTCAACTTAAGCCTTCATCATTCATTGAAACTTAATGAAGATATACAATGCACAATGTCTTCTTTCTCTAACCCTGACCAACCATTTACTTAGAAAAAAATACATCATTTATAGATAATAAAAAAATTACTTACTTTAGGAACCAAATTCACCAAAAAGATTGTGTTTACCTTCAGTAGCGAATATAGAACTACTCTCTAAAAACTAGGAAATTGTTTTGACTAAGAAATTCTTAAAAAAATTATATTGAATACATACATAAAAATGAGTTTTGAGCCTCCCAAACACTTCAGGAAATTTACCATGACTATGAGAGTCAATTACATGAAGTTTATATATGAATTTCATGGTCAAAGTGTTTGTTGAAATATGGAAACAAGAATATTCCAATTTAAATTGTCCTTGAATTAAATTGTGAATTAAAATCGAATTTAGTATTAACAACTACTTGGAAATAATTAATTAATTTATTTTAAATTAAGTAGTTGGAGAAATTCAAGTTAGAAGTCTTTCTGAAGTCATGCAAGAGTTATCCC
>APFE031028257.1:3962-31153 GCA_000404065.3 Pinus taeda | reverse complement strand
GAATGGATAAAGGTTGTAATAGACCTGGGGTCTTAATTGTTTCAACTTTATTTTGTTGGCAAACCAAACATTCCCCCATAAACTTTTGAATATCTGATTTAAGGCCATCCTGAAAAAATTCCTTCTTAACCCTGTGGTAAGTTTTTAAAAATCCTGAGTGCCCTCCTAAGGGAGAAGTGTGCAATTCCATAAGAATTTTTTGTTCGAGTTGCGAATTCTTATAGAGGTATAAGCGATCTTTGTACCATAATGAATCATTTCGCCAGCTAAATGTATCAGATGTACTGGAATCTTGTTTTAACTTTTGAATAAGTGCCCATACTTCTTCATCATTCTTCCATTCCTCCCTTGCTTTGTTTAACCAATCTGGTTGGATAATAGAAATGACGCACAATAATGCTTCCACATCCTCATCCTTTCTTGAGAGTGCATCTGCCACCACATTTTTCTTCCCTTTTTTGTAGAGATGATTTCAAAGTCATAACCCAACATCTTTGTGACCAACTTTTGTTGCTCTTCAGAGGATAATCTTTGTTCTAAAAAGTATTTAAGGCTATCATGATCTGTTTTTACCTTGAAGTGTCTTCCCATTAGATAGGGTCGCCATTTCTTAAGTGCATGGAGTATTGCCAACATTTCCTTCTCATAAATAGCTTTGTGTAAAAACTTTCCCTTGATTGGACGACTTTCAAAAGTAATGGGTCTTTCATCTTGCATTAACAACACCAATTCCATTTCCTAAAGCATCACATTCCACAATAAAGGTTTTTGTGAAGTCCGGTGTAGCTAAGACCGGTGCTTGGCACATTGCCTCTTTAAGATGTTCAAAGGCCTTTGTTGCTTCCGGAGTCCATGAAAATTCTTTCTTCAATAGTGTTGTTAGAGGTGTTGTTATTCTCCCATAATTCTTAACAAACTTGCGATAATACCCTGTCAACTCGAGAAATCCTCACAGATGCTTTATGGATGTGGGGAATCTCCATTCCTTAATGGCTTTAATTTTGCTAGGGTCTACCTTAACTCCTTCATGAGATACAATATGACCCAGATATTCCACCTCTTGTACTCCAAAGAAACATTTGGATCTTTTTTGCATATAATTGTTTCTCCTCCAATAGTTGTAGCCCCCTGTTAACATGTTCAACATGATCCTTCCAAGACTTGCTGTAGATTAGTATATCATCAAAAAATACTAACACAAATTTTCTAAGGAATGGTTTGAAAATTGAATTCATCAAACCTTGAAATGTTGAAGGTGCATTGGTAAGGCCAAAATGCATGTGACCAAAAATTCATAATGAACCTCATGAGCTCTAAATCGTGTTTCTAGAATGTCTTTAGCCTTCATTCTGATTTGACGATATCCTGAACGAGGATCCAAATTGGTGAAGTAAATTGATCCATGCAATTCATCTAGTAATTCATCAATGACAGGAATGGGAAAATTATCTTTAATAGTGAGTTTGTTGAGCTCCCTATAATCTGGACACATTCGCCATGATCAATCCTTCTTGTGCACCAATACTACTGGAGTATAGAAAGAACTTTGACTAGGTTGAATTATACTACCCTCTAGCATTTCTACAACCATACATTCAATTTCACTCTTTTGGGCATAGGGATATCTGTACGGCCTGATGTTTGGAGGAACACTTCCTTGAATCAAATGAATAGCATGATCATAATCACGAATAGGCGGGAGGCCTTGAGGAGTCTCAAATACCTTGGAATGATTGTCCAAGACTTTTTGGAGATCTGGGGAAATAGATGATTCGAGTGTGGAAACATCTAGCGAATATACTTAAGCAATTACACCTCTTTGTTCCTTTTTTAGAAGCTTTGTCATATCGTTAGAGCTGATTATTTCTCCCGATTTGCCTACAATACCCCTTAATTCAACTTCACTTCCTTTGGTAGAAAATTTCATGAAAATTTCTTGAAAATTAAAAGCTATTGTACCCAAGGATTGTACCCATTCGACTCCTAGTACAACATCAACACCTACCTTTGGAATGGAAAGCATTGGGCTAGTCAATGCATATTCTCCCATGGATAGCTTGATATTATGGCACTTTCCAGAGCAATTTATCATTCCTCCATTTTCAATCATCACTTGACACTCTGGTGCTGGATATAGGAAGAAATTCAATTCTTTTGCTACCTTACAATGAATACAATTGTGGGTACTTCCTGAATCAATCAACACTATTACCTTTTTCTTCTTGATTTGTCCTTCTATCTTGATGGTTTGAGGAGTGGTAATTCCCACCAATGTATTACAAGATATGGTCGGATTCATTTCTTCTTTATCTAGGCTTTGTTCCTGGAGTATATCCTCTTCTTTTAACCTTTCTTGTTCCTTTTCTTCTTCCTCTTCACAATCTATGTAGAATAATTTCTTCTCAGCACACTTATGACCTTTAGTGTATTTGCTATCACAACTGTAACAAAGCCATTTTGCTCTTTTTTCTTCCAATTGTTGTGGTATCAAACTTATAGGTTGTGGAAGACTAGTGGCAACAACACTTCCGTCTTTATAGATGTGAGTGGTATGCTTCCTGGTTGCCATAATTTTGCTTTCCATTTTTCTTGCTAACTTGAATGCCTTCTCTAATGAATCGGGTTCCCAAAGGCAAACATCATGTTGGATATTATCCTTTAAAGTCCCTATGAACACATCAATCCTATGCTCCTCTGGAATATTTTTTACCCTTATGTTCAATTTTTGGAACTCCTCAATATGCTCCATTATTGAACCCTTCTATTTGAGACTTATCAATTGGCTAAAAAAAGTGTTGCTTTTTGTATCCTCATAACATGTTGTCAATTCTTCCGTAAAAACTGCCCAAGTGATAATTTCTTTACGAGAGCAAAGCCATTGATACCATACAAACTGATTTCGTTCCAAATATAATGTTGCAATACGTAACTTTTGTGTGTTTTGCACATTATTGAGATCGAAAAATTGCTTCATCTGTAATATCCATGTTGCGGGATCCTTGCCATCAAACTTCCTCATATCGATTTTTGGAATATGGTGGGTCTTCAATCCAACTAGAGTCTATAGAATCATGATTAACATTTTTTTTGTTCTCATCATGAGTTTTCTTTACTACCCTTTCACCATTAGTGACCATTTCTTGTAGCAACTTATTCATATTTATCTTTAATTCTTCCATGTTATCATCCATGCCATCTATTTTAGCGTCCATACCATTCATCTTAGCTCCATGCCATCCATCTTAGGTTCTACACCTTTCTTTAAACAATCCATCTTAGCTTCTAGACCTTTCTTTAAACCATCCATCTTAGCTTCTACATCTTTCATCTTAGATTCTGTTTCTTTTTGTGCAAGTGACACTTGTTGCACTTGGTCTCGTAATTTTGATATATCATGTTGCATTTCTCCCTCTTCTTCATGAGTCATGCTAGATATTTTAGGTTGCTTAGTAGGTGTTTGCATTTTCTTTCCTCAGGGCATCAATTACCGATAATAATGCTTTAATATGCCCTTTGAATTCCTTCAAACTAATTTTTCAAACCAAGCTTAAGAAAAAATTTAAAAAAAACAACACACCTTTTTTCACTTTGTAGGAGCTTGATATTGAATCTAATGTATCTTTGTAATTTCAAATCATCCAGATCTAAAATTGCGACCTATAGTAGCCCTCTTTGTCCTATTTCCAATGCCACCAGTTTGATTCAAACTGGATTCTCCAAGAAAGCGTTATGCACAATCTCCCAAGATGACCTGATTATAGACCTTTTCAGAAGAGCGAAATTGTATGAAGTGACACATGTCACTGTTTCAACCTATGGCACTGAAAAATATATAAAAGAAACTATAGTCTGTCCTATGTCTATACCCTTTTACAGAATTTCAATCTGATGCTCAGAGAGAAAGTTATGATGATTTTCCCTAGGTCACCTGTTTGGAATGTAATTCCGGAGTCTGCAAAAAGACCAACTTCCTCAGATCATATCTCTGCAAATATAATATGAAAATCTCTGAAATTCGGACCCAAGGTTCAGTGCAATTTCGTCTCAAATGGGTTTTTTTTTCGCTTTTGAAATGGCACAGAAAACAAGTTATAGTGAAAATGCCACGATGACCTATTTGGAGCAGCGAAACCCTAGAATCGAAAGCTCTGATACCAAATGTTATGAAACCAGCTCACAAAAAGATAGAAAAGAGATATCAACGCCTTAGAATTCAGCCTCTTCGAGGGGGAAGCCTCCTTTATAGTACACAAATGAACAATTATTCGATGATTCAACTGACAAAACCTCCTTTCTATATATAGGAGTCTATGGAGTCACAATAGAACCCAGTCGACCTAACAATAATAATATAAAGCCACAAAAATAACAATAGAGGGATTCTATGGGGCACACTAATAAAAATATGGGGACAATAGGAGCTCAACAATATTAATAAGGGATACAAATACAATAGTAATGGGGTAATCACTAGTATTATAGGGACCTAACAATAAGGTTATAGGTGACAAGCTCCCAGCTCAAACAATATTGCCAGAACTTGACAAGGAGGGAAAAATCATATTGGAACCGGAAGCAGTCACAGAAACAAGAACTCAATAGCTACGAAATTGATCAATTTCAGAGTATCTCATCAAGTGGAAGAACTTATGGCTCATTCTATTGTGGCACATTGTAATATTCAAGTAACTGAAGACTTTTTTAATGCTTCACTTGCTTCTTGGAAAGATGATTAATTACTTGATTCAGGAGAAAATTTTCACATGAATTTTAGAAGATATTTTTTTGAAGAATTCACTGACGATGTTGATGGAGCAATATACTTTTCAGAAAAATTAAACTCAAGCCACCAGGGATTGGCAACATCAGGCTCAAATTGCCTGGCCTTTTAGACTTTCTTCTACATGATTTTTTATACCTCCCGGAGTTGAGGAGAAAATTTTTGTATTTGGTCCACATCTTCCAGAAAGGACATTCCATTCATATGTTTGATGGCAAGGTCAAGGTCATAAAAGAATCAAATCACTCACTTGTCATGATGGGGAAAGAAGAAGAAATACTTTTGAAGCTACAAGGTATCTCTTCTCGTGCACAAAACTTCACATACATTTCTCGTTATGGTGAAGGTACATCTCCATAAAGTCTTTTAAGGCATGCTATATTTGGACACTTGAATTATGACAGCCTTTGTATGTTGAAAAAAGTGGTGTTACTGGTTTTCCTACAATTCCTAGGAAACTTAAGCAATGTGATTCTTGTATTCTAGGAAAGCGTAGTGAACAGTCTTTTCATGATTCACATTCCAAAGCACAGAGAAAAATTGAACTCATTCATTCATATTTATGTGGCCCAATTCATGTTCCTTCTGCAAATGAAAATAATTATATGATGACATTTATTCATGACTACACCGGAATATGTTGGGTTTATTTATTGAATAACAAATCTGATTCTTTTGAAACATTCAAGAAATTTCATGCATGGATTTAAAATGATGCACAATATCATATTGGATCTATTCACACTAATAATAGAAAAGAATACACTTCAAATAAATTTGAAAACTATCTTTGTCGGCATGGGATCAAACACCAAAAAATTGTGCCTTATAATCCCCAACATAATGGAGTAGCTGAAAAAATGAACAGGACAATCTTAAATATGGTACATTCCATGATGTTTTTCAAGAATGTAAAATTGATGTTTTGGCTTGATGTAGTTCTATGTGTTGTGTACATAAAGAATAGGTGTCCTTCTAATGGTATTAGAAATAAGACTCTTATGAAATGTGGTATGGCCACATTCCTTTGGTAAAGCATCTCAGGGTCTTTCGATCCACCTATTATGCCTTGATACCTAAGGAACAAAGAAATAAACTTCGTGGAAGGATTCATATGTGTATCTTCTTGCAGTATTCAAATGCCTCCCAAGCATACCATCTTTATGATGAAGTTAATAAGAAGTTTGTTGTATCTAGAGATGTGATCTTTCTTGAATCTTCCAAGACTAACAATGTGGTTGGGAGGAAACTTGATCGCTTGGATAGATTCAGACATGAAAATTCATTTCAATAATTTGATAATTAGATTCCACATCTTGAAGCTGGGATTCCTATACTGGATCGGTCTATGGAATCTTCTTCTGAAGCCCTCACTCCTCCACATGAAGCTTTAGCCACTAATGACAATTGAGTGATGTGATTTACAAAATTGGGAGACTCAATCTTTATGCACTCCAACTTAGTGAACTGAGTATCCTGGGCCATCTCCGAAAGGTCCTCCAAGATGGCTAATAAAGACACTTGAAAGTTTTCATCTTGATGAGGTTGTAAAGACAAGAACAAGAAATTCAACTAGGAAAATGGAATTGATGTAGACTATTTTGATTCACCTATTGATATGCATGTTTCTTATGATTGTGAGTTGAATTTGTCTACATATTTTGAACCAAATTCCTTCAAAGAAGCCTCTTCTCATGATGAATAGAAAGAAGTGATGCAGAAAGAGTATGATGCCTTGATAAAGAATGGCACTTGGAAGTTGGTTGATTCTCCATTGGGAATCAAACCAATTGGCTACAAATAGATCTACAAGAATAGGTATAAATTAGATAGCTCACTTGAAAAGAACAAAGCCACGATTTTGGAAACAAATTGCACAGAAGGAAGGGGTCGATTATGAGGAGATTTTTTCCCACATAGTAAAATGGGCTACCATCTGGACACTCTTTCTCTTGGCAGCTGAGAATGGTTGGAATTTCCATCAAGTGGATGTAAAAAAAAACTTTCTTGAATGGAGATCTGAAAGATAATTTTTTTATGTCCCAACTATAAGATTTGTTGTGAAGGGTCAAGAACATAAAGTATTTAAGCTTCTAAAATCCTTGTATGGCCTCAAGAAAGCACTGCGAGCTTGCTATGAGAAGTTAACAAAGCATATTCTGAAAATCAACTTCAAACATTATGTTCTTGATGATTCAACCTTGTTTGTCAAGAAACTTGGCAAAAGAATTGTATATCTTGTAGTGTATGTAGATGATATTTTGATGACATGGAACAATGAGAGCTAGATTGCATCCATAAACAGGGAATTGAGGAAAGGTTTTAAAAGGACTGACATGGCCTATGTTCACTACTATCTTGTTATTGAAGTAACTTTACATTGAAATTTTATATTCCTCTCTCAGAAGGAGGACATTGGAGATTTGTTTAATGAGTTTGGCATGGCCGAGTGTAATCCATTAACTACTCCAATGGAATAGAACTTGAAGCTCACATACATTGAAGAAAAATAATTTGAAGATGCAACAAAGTATAGACAACTTGTAGGGAGTCTCAAATACCTCACTACTACCATCCCAGTCATTTCATTTGTTATTGGAATCCTCTCTAGGTTTATGCAAAATCCTTGTGAGGGACATTGGTCTACTGCAAAAAGAGCTCTTAAGTACTTTAAGGGAAAACAAGACTTTGGACTCAAGTATACATAGGTAGGCGACTTCAACTTGATTGGATACTCTGATTCATACTTTGATCGAGACAAAGAAACTAGGGTACCTACTTCAGTTTATGCTATGAGTCTTGGATCAGGAGTTGTCTCCTAGAGACCACACAAACAATCAGTTCCAGCATATTCCACAACTGATGAAGGATATGTGGTTACAACTGAAGCAACAATGGAAATTGTGTGGATCAGGAAAATTTTGGAAGATTTTCATGAGAAACAGATGCATTCAACTCCTCTCATGATTAACAATGCTTCTATAATAAAGTTGGCCAAAAATCTAAATTTCCATGATCGAATGAAACACATTAATACAAATTACCATCTGATTCGACATCATGTTGAGGCCAAGACAATCCATCTATGCCATTGTTCCACAAATGAGTATATTGAAAACATCTTCATGAAAGTGCTTGGAGGATAAAAATTTGAAATATTTATAATGATGCTTAGACTCAGCAACATCCCTTCATATTTGGGGGGGAAGTTGAGTCCTAACCTTTTGGATTGGAAAATTCATGTAAATAATGTGAATAGAAAATAAGGAGATTAGGAAAATGAAGAGACAATGGGAGGTGAAGCCCAAGAGTATCTTCCTTTGTGTATATATTCATGAGAAATCCTAATGCAAACACAAAATTCACATTCTCGAGATACCTCCTAGCCTGACACATATTCCGTGAAGAACATCATGCAACAGGAAAGTGCCCTTCTTTTCTAGGACTAAAAGTTGTATATCAAGGAGAAAAAGGGGCGTCAGAGAAACTTTCTTTCATCAATAAAAAAACGACCTCAAGGACCTCAAAAATATCAATAAGGCATGCAAGGTGCACACTAGTCTTATTATAATCCAAATCAGAATAAACCCTTTAAACCTTGGTACACTTCCACTCACCCATCCTGGTATATACCTCCTTCTTCACCTTATGCTCCTTCATATCTTCCTCAGATTGTCAACTATCCTTTTCAACCATATCCACCCCAATATTCTCAATGGGGAACCCATCACAAGGGTGGAAGCCTCAACTTAAAAAACCTCCTTCTTTACTACCTCCAACCCAACCTCATCCACAACTCATTCATCCTACTCCACCTAAGAAATATTAAATTCATACTCAAGAAAATATGAAACCAAACAACAAGAAAGAACATAAGGTCTACAATGGAGATACATCTTATCCTAATTTCGCTATGGAAATCTAGGAGATCAGCCTTTGGTCTAGGAGAGTGCTTCCAGATAACCACCCACCCACTCCACCTGAAGAGCTTGAAGGAGATAAGGAAGAGAGTGTTACTCAATTCAGTCAACGTCCTTTTCTCAAGAGGTTGATCCACCCTAACCATCACACCCCATAAGAGGTTGAACTTTTGGGAGAATTGAAGAATTTTCATTAAAATACCCTTTCTCCATGCTATTAAAGGTGTTCCCATCTATAATAATCTCATCAAGGAGAAATGTTTCAAAAATCTTGAGAGAAGAAAAAGAGACACCCCCGACATCAATGTTGTTGGGAAATTATATGATTTGATGCTTTATAGGGTGATCTTCCTGAAATATCTAGACCTTGGAAGCCCTATATTAGATGTGCATATCGATGGCCTTATAGTCCCTAATAGCCTGATTGATCTTGGGGATGCAATCAATGTGATTACTAAGGAAACCATGCTAAAGATAAAATTACAAGGGGCTTTTATAAATACCACCACATTGTTGCAACTTGCAGATAGATCCAAAGTAGCTCTTGAGGGGGTGGTTGAAGAGTCTCCATTGACTCTTGGGAATATCCTATAGATTTCTTGGTTCTCCAACCCAAAACCAAGTTTAATGGCTATCCTCTCATATTGGGAAGGCCATGGTTAGCCACCATTTATGATTACATTAGTTGTAGAGTTGGGAACATCACCATTAAGAATGGACGTTTATCTAAACAGTTGGTATTGTATCCTCCTGCTCATCCTTCTATTAATCATGACTCACCCTTGTTGTTAGAAGAGGAGGAAGAAGATGAATTGTCTCACAACAACCCCCACCCAATATGCACTTTGGACATCATTATAGGAGGGGGGAAACTTGATGAAG
Organism: Pinus taeda; assembly: GCA_000404065.3. Classification (NCBI taxonomy): domain Eukaryota; kingdom Viridiplantae; phylum Streptophyta; class Pinopsida; order Pinales; family Pinaceae; genus Pinus; species Pinus taeda. The sequence continues at coordinate 21,571 of APFE031028257.1, read as the reverse complement.
ATGATCTCATTGACCATATCCTTCAGAATCGACCTCCTAGTCCCATACCCATTCATGAGTTGATGAAATAATCTGAGAGTAATCCTTGGGCTGACTTATTCCCTATTGACTGAAGTCCATATCATGTCAAGATTGTATAGTTTGGCCCATCTAGAACCTTAAATATCAACCCTTCTCTCTCAGCCAGATAGGAAGAACAATTATGAAAAGTGTTGAGGTAGTACCTGAATCATTTTTGGATTTGACTACAATGAAATTAAAGGTGTGCATCCCTCATTTTGTACTCACCATATTTACAACAAGGAGGGATGCAATCATGTGCTCCAACCTTAGAGGAGGATGGACCCAACTCTTAACGAAATTGTGAAAGAAGAATTGAAAAAACTACTAGATGAAAGGTTCATATACCATATTTGAAATAGTGAGTGGGTGTCACCTCTTCTGTTAGTTCCTAAGAATATTGGGAAGTGGAAAATCTGTGTGGATTACCAGGAGCTCAACAAGGTTAGAAAGAAGGACCACTTTCCCTTTCCCTTCACTGACCAAATAGTAGATGGCCTTGTAGGGAAGAAATTCTTCTCCTTCTTGGGTGGATTTAGTGGATACAATCAAATCTATATCAGCCTTGAAGACCAATACAAGACCACATTCACATGTCCTTGGGGTACCTTTGCTTATAGATTTCTTCCAATTGGATTGTAAATTTCCCATGCTACTTTCTATGTTGAAGGAAATGTACATAGTGTCGGTCTTCATAAATGTACTTTTGATATCTTTACTTATTAAATAAAGGAAATATTATTTTTATAATATATCTCAATGAGTTTCTTGCTCATTTAAATAGGTCTAGCACATGTTAAGTTCTATAGGTGAGTCAAGGAGTCAAAAGAAAATGTTGAATACCATAAGGGCATGTTACACCATGTATATAACTGTATTAAAGTCAAAAGGAATACCTTCAAGAAAATTCAAAATCATCTATTTTCAACAAAAGCCTTCAAGTAGCTAAATCGTGAAGAAATAGACAAGCCAGTGTCAAGTCTTCATGTTGGCCTCAAGTCGGCTCAAAAGAAGGAGAAAGACTCCTATATAAGGAGACATTAGACCTCCTCAACGCAGAAGATAATCATCTCTAAAATCAACGAGATAGAGGATGAGTAAAAGGTACCAAAAAGGAAAGTCTAAGGGTCTCGTAGTGAAGTGAAGAAGAAGGGAATAAGAGAGACGTTTTGGATTATTGCTAGGGCTACAAACAGTCACACGTGTGAAGAAAAAGGAGGACTGCATGTGGGTATAACAACAATAACATAAAAATTAAGTATTCATCTTTGTTTGGGCTAGATGTTAGGCCTATGAGGCCTCTCACTCAAGCAAATAAGTTCCTCTCTCAAGTGAAGATAAAAATATCCTAAACTACAAGCTAACCTATCACACGTATGAGAATTTAGGGTTGTTGTACAGTCACATCAGTTTGGATATATATCTCAAGAAGTATTTTGTTGGAGCAAGAAAAAGGGTATCTCCATAAGCAAAGGATATCACCAAGAATTGAATAAGGAACATCCCATCTATAAGCTCACATAAGCAATGTATATCCTTAGAAAAGGAATTATGGATAAGATCAAAGTGTTGTGGAGAAAAGTTTCAGAATAAGGAAGACTAAGTGTCAAAGAACAAAGTGCAGAAAGGAGGAAGGATTTGACTTGTGCTTAGAGGACATCCTAGTCAAGGTTCTAGCGATTGGGAATGGATCAATAAGAAGCTTCAATAAGAGAAACTTAATAAAGCTTTTTCCTCTCAAGAGAAGAGAGGTTTTGGCCCTGGCAGAGAGGCAACATCTTGTGTTCTTGTTCTTATGTTTTTGGTAGTAGTTCGGTGAAGTACACACACATGCATTAATAAGAAGAAGAAGATTGAGTTAACAAGAAAAGTAAAAAGACTCCACAAATTGTTATCAATTCAAGTAGAATCACACTACACCAAATTTCCCTTGATTCTTCAACATGTTATCAAAGAGATTGTGACACATCAAGGATAGGGCATCTCAAGAACACTCATCAAGGGAGGATATCTACAAAAGTTGAAGCATCTAGCCAAGAAGTCTCAATCACTTCAAGGACAAGAAGGTCTACCATCTATCTTTCATCAAGGAATACTACAAAGAAAGAAGAATAGACTTACATAAAGGTGCCTACATGAAGAGAGAATCAAGGAAGGACCTACCTCAAGGTACAAGTCATCAATCAAATATCATCATCAAGAATGTTCACTTGGAAGAAGAAACTTGAACAACATCAAGATCTAAGGAAGGAAAGCTACCAAGTCTTCAAGGAGAAATAAAGTCTACTACATCTCAAAATATCTCAAGTAAATATATGTCCCCTTCTGAATATACATCAATGTCTTTCTGCAAGGAAAGCAACAAATTGATATGTAACAATAACTTTCTTGCATGGAAGAAAAGGACTGATTTACTTGTCAAGGAGAATGAAATTATAGAAGACATCAAAGGAAATATCACTATCCCTGCTAAGGAACAAACTCAAGCCTTATCCATGTACAATAAGAATGAGACAAGATCTCAAAGGATTCTAATAGAATCCACCAAAAACTCTCTCATTCCTTATGTCTCCAAGTTGGAGACTTCCAAATAAATCTATGATAAACTAGTAGACTTATTCTTGGTAAGAACAACTCGAGAAGTAATGCCTCTACGAAATGAATTATACAAGATGAAGATATCAAAGGAAAGAATATCTCCATACTTCATGAATATATCTGAGATGAGGGATCAACTTCAAGAGATAGGAGAAGTCATGTCCGACATGTTAGAAAATTATATATTACAAAGAAATGGAACACATAAAATATATTACAGAAATATAAACATAGAAAATGCATCAGACAAGATAGACACATATATACCTAGTCACCTAATTTGGGCTATGTCCATGGAGAAATAGCTAGTTCTTCCTTTTATATTATCCAGCAAAATGAAGAAATCCAACATACAACAGATCCATTGTAATTCCCTCTTTGCTCTCACACAATCTCCTCTCTCTTTCTCACTCAAAATGCAGATCTACATAGCCACAATACAATTCCCTCATATATAGCAAGAGGTTGCCTTATAGGGAAGAAAACCCTAAATTAAACATAACTTCTACCATCAGATCTTTTCCTAATGAATGGGTCAGATTGACTTCAAAATTACAACATTTTACAAGGCAGTTTCACATCTATTTTTAGGTTTGGGGGCAATGCCCTTGATCCCCTGCTAGGGGGGGCTCCAAATAATCGTCATTGCCCCCCTGGACCCCCTTGGTGGTGCACATTTATGGGCGACGTTACCGCCACATTAGGAAGTGGGGTCCAATGCGGCGATACCTATGAATAAAGAAGATAATCAAGCTCCACATTCAACAATCTCCCACTTGGAGACTGATTATAACAACTCCAATGTTGCTTCATTTGTTGGAAAATGACATCACTTTTGACCTGTTTGTTTCTCATATTCATCGTCATACTTGAAGACTAATTGAAACCAAGTAGAATCTCAGTTTCTCCCTGGTTACAACTTTTGTTAACATATCTCCAGGATTTTCTCTAGTGTGTATTTTTTCTACCTTCAATTGTCCATCTTCCAACGCTAATTGTATGAAATGGTACTTGAGCTATATATGTTTAGTCCTGGAATGAAATGAAGAGTTCTTTGCAAGATGTATGGTACTCTGGTTGTCACTATATAAATTTCCCAACTCCTGCTTCTTACCCAATTCATCCAGAATCCTTTGTAACCAAATCATTTCTTTACTAGACTCTGTAGGAGCAACATACTCTGCTTCCATCGTTGAGAGTGCAATAACACTTTGTTGTTTTAAAACCCAACTGATGGCTATTCCACATAGAGTAAACACATACCTTGTTGTGCTCCTCCTATTATCTCTATCACCTTCTATATCTGTATCAACATATCCCCGTAGAGAAATGTTGTAACCACCAAAGCATAATGCTTGATTTGTGGTACCTCTAAAATACCTGAGAATCCACTTCACCAACATCCAATGTTCTTTTCCTGGATTGTTTATGTACCTGCTTACAAATCCCAGTGCATGTGCAATATCAACCCTTGTACAGACCATTGCATACATTAAGCTTCCAACTGTCGATGCATATGGAACTTTAGACATATAAGCCATTTCTTCCTGAGTCTTGGGGCACACCTGCTTACTTATTTTGAAATGGATAGCCAAAGGTATATTAACTGGTTTTGCATTCTACATATTAAATCTTTTCAACACCTTTTCTATGTACTCACTCTGAGAAAATGTTAATTTATGATTCTTTCTGTCTCTAGTTATTCTCATACCAAGGATTTGTTTTATAGCATCCAAATCCTTCACTTTCTTATGAGCACATTTATTTCCTACATGTTAGAACCTACAACATGCGTGTCATCTACATACAATAACAATATAATATAGATTCCATAATTTTTCATTTTGACATAAAAACAATGATCAGAGTGGCATCTAGTATAACCTTATTAAGACATAAGCCTATCAAATTTTAGATACCATTGCCTTGGAGAATGTTTTAAGCCATACAAGCTCTTCTTCAACCTGCACACTAGTTTCTCCTTCCCGTTTACCTCATATCGTTGTAGTTGTTGCATATATATCTCTTTGTCCAAATCCCCATGGAGAAAGGTTGCCTTTACATCTAACTTCTCAACATGCAAATCTTTAGCTGCTACTAGACTTAAAATAGTTCTGATTGAAGTCATTTTAACAACAAGAGAAAATATCTCATCAAAGTCTATACCCTTTTTTTGTGCAAACCCCTTCACCACAAGTCTAGCTTTATACCTTTTTCTAGCTCCATCTTCTTCCTTCAACGTTTAAACCCATTTATTCTGCAATGTTGTTTTAACTGTCGGCAACCTGACTAAGTCCCAAGTCTAGTTATGTGTTAAGGAGTCCATCTCTTCTTTCATGGCTTGCTCCCACTTCCTCCTAGTTTCTACCTGCACTACTTCTTCATAACATTTTGGTTCACCAAAATAAGTCAACAATACATAATATAATGAAGGAGAGTATTGTTCAGGGGTTCTACTTATCCTGGTAGATCTTCTAACACCACTTTCAAATTTTTGAGGTTCTTGTTGCTATTTTGGTTGTTGTTGTTGTTCTAGCTGTTGATCATTATTATTTTCAGACACCTTCACTTTTTCTGTGATCTCATCAAGCACTATGTACTCTACATCCGATCCTTATACAAAACCTTTTCATTGAATATGGCATCTCTGCTCCTAATGATTTTGTGTTTTTCATTTAAAATCGATAACCAAAATCATTAACACCGTATCCAATAAAGGTACATTTCTTTGATTTTTCCTCAAGATTTGTTCTATTTTCTTTATTAACGTGGAAGAAGGCTTCACAACCAAAAGTCCTTAAAAATGAGTAGTTTACCTTTTTACCTGTCCATGCCTCCTCTAGAATACCACCATCCAAGGAACTTGAAGGCCCTCTATTTATTAGATAAACAACAATATCTACAGCATCTACCCAAAATTATAAAGGAAATCCTGCATGCAATGTCACGCACTTTGCACAATCCATGATTGCCTTGTTCATCCTTTCTAGCACATGATTCTCTTGTGGTGTTGTTGGAATTGTCTTCTCTCTACGAATTCCATTTTCTGAATAATACCTATCAAACTCTTTGCTGCAATACTCACCTCTATTGTCTGGTCTGAGACACTTTAACCTTTTTCCTATCTCGTTTTCAACCAAAGCTTTCCATTTCTTAAGAGTATCAAATACATCAGATTTATTTGGAATAAAATAATTCTAGGTTTTCCTAGTTGCATTCTCAATAAAAGTAACATAATAATAACAGCTGCTGAGACATGATACCTCAGAAGGTCCCCATACATATGTATGTACAAGCTCTAATTTTTCACTCTTATTTTCTTTCCCAACTCTGAGGAATCTGACTCTCTTCTATTTTTCGTAAAAGCAATTCTCACAGGATTTCCAAATCAACATGCTTCAAACCTGGCAACAAATTTCTTCAGTGAAGAATCTCCATCCCATTCTCACTCATGTGCCCAAGCCTATGATGCCATAATGTTGTATCTTCTCCTATAGAGGTTAAATAATTAACATAATTAGAAATACCATTGCATAAATATAATGTACCAACCTTTTCTCCTTTTGTTATTACCAGGGCTCCTTTAGTGACCTTCCAGGTTTTATCTATAAAAGTAGTTACACAACCTTCACCAGCCCTATTGAAATCAGGTTTTTCTTGAAATCTGGAACATGCCTTACCTCCTTCAATAGCCATTTATTTCCATTCTATTGTTTTATGAAAACTGCACCCATTCTAATGATTTTACAAGGTTTATCATTGCCCAATCGAACCTGTCCAAAATCTCCTTGAACATAATCATGAAAATGTTTCCTATTAGTTGTGGCATGGGATGAGGCTCCTGAATCTACCACCCAAGCATCAATAATATTTTCTAATGAAATAATCAAATCATATTGCGACACATCACCTATCACATTCGCTTCATGATTGTTTTCTTGTTGTGCGTCTCCTTCTTTACCCTTCTGAGTATTGCAGTCTTTCTTCACGTGCCCTTTCTTCCAGCATTTCTAGCACACTATCTTGTTCTGGGAAAACTAATATTCCTAAATAATGTTAGCCCTCTAGGTTTGGCAGCTACCCTAGAAACAGCAGTTTAAAGCAATTCAACAATTTCTTCTATGTGTAACAGATAAGGGCAAGATAATGGAGCTAACCTGGAACTTCCGCTTAATCCCTTGCTTGATCTCTCTCCCCTTTGATAGAGCCTGCAGCTCCTCCCCATACTTAACACATTTGGAGAGTACCTGCACAAGTACAACAACAAAGAATCGTCGAAGCATCATGATTTGTTACAACATAAACATTATAGAGTCAAATATATAATGAACAAATGATAGCATTCACAAATGATAACATTCACAATTGCACAATCATATGGAAGAAAACTTGAAGAACTTTATTAATGGAAGGGAGAATTACAACCCAGTTGTCTGATCGAGCATCATCCTCCCAGCTTCAATCCTTCTTCACCTCATGAAATAACAAGATCACACCAACAATACAATTCTCTTTCCTTAATTACAAACTATCATCACTTCCTTGCAATTCACAATATTCTAGCCTTCAGATATCTTAGATGACGGATCCATTTATAGATATGTGCAAGGGTGTGAGTCATCCATGGGGTTTGATTAGTGTCATTCCACCTATTACAATGGGTTCCACAAGAGAAGGGATTGGAGATTTCTTAGATCCCTTATTCATCCTTGGGCGAATTCGGAGAGGCAAGTGGCATAAGAGAAAGTTTTGGAAGATTTCATGAACAATCAACTGACAAATGTCCTGGACATTTGTCCATCCTCACCCATCGCACCCTATAGAAGGCCTACATAGTATGCATCACACCCTGGCAGTGTACCACTCAGTATGCATCGTACTTTTCCAGTGGAGCAGTCAGTATGGTTCAATTTAGGCAGTTTCTGGATGGTTTCTCAGATGGAATTTTTGGGGAATGATGTATTTAGATGACTATGCTCCTTTAGGGTATGAAACAACTCTTTTAGGGGTTGATGAGCCCTAATACATTGACATATAAGTTTGGGGTTGATGTGCCCAAATATGTCTATAACACCATCCATGATTTGGACTTGGATCTGTCTTTCCTTGACTTACTGTGATATCCTAGGCTCATTCCTCTTTCCATTTTTCTTCCCCTAGTCTATGCAGTCAAAGCCTTACTTGATGTCTCACCAGAGCTTTTTCGTCACATTTCCTTGCTAAGGATCGCACCGACAACATTATTAAACTTTAAAGTACTAGATCCCGAAACAGAGTTACTAATGGCCATAACTAAACCATCCCAACATTCTCACAATGAGAATAGAAATAATAGGGCCCTAACTTCATCATCAATAGTTACCCCTACAGAACTTAACTAACTGGTAACTTTATTAAATTCATTTAAATGATCAATAACCAATCCACCTTCTAACATCTTCATATTAAATAAACGTTTCATAAGAAATACCTTATTTGAGGCCGAGGGCTTTTCATATAATTCGGCCAATGCCAACATTAAACCCTCTGATTTTGTTTCATTTGAAATATTTAAGGCTACTAATGCCACTAGGCATAGATATATTGTCCTAATCGCCTTTTTGTTTAGAATATCCCATTATGTGTCTTTCATACTCACCGAATTCTTTGTCTTTCCACTCAATGGTAGGTATAGATCTTTCTAATATAAATAATCTTCCATCTGCATCTTCCATAGCTGGTAGTTTTGGCCGTTACATTTTTCAACCCTAAACCTACCATATTCTGCCATTGCTCCCACTCGAACAAGGGCCACTTCTCTCTTGTGAGTTTATCAACTAAATAGACCTTCGACTCTGATGCCAGTTGTTAGAAAATTATAGAAAGCACATAAAACAAGAGAGACACAAATATATGTGGTTCACCCAATTTGGGCTACGTCCACGGAGAAAGATCTATTCCTTCCTTTTATATTATCCATGAAAATGAAGAGATACCACCTACAACAAATTCGATGTAATTCCCACTTCACTCTCACACAATCTCCTCTTTCTTTCTCGCTCAGAATACAGATCTACACAACCGCAATACAATTCCCTCATATATAGCGAGGGGTTGCCTTATAGGGAAAAAACCCTAAATTAAACATAACTTCTGCCATCAAATCTCCACCTAATGAACATCCTAGATTGACTACAAAATTAGAACATTTTACAAGGCAGTTTTACATCTATTTTTAGCTTCGGGGGTGCTTCACCCAGTCCCTTGCTAGGGGGGACTTCAAATAATGATCATTGCACCCCCTGGACCCCCCTAGTGTTGCACATTTACGGTGGGCATTGTCGCCACATTACGAACTGGGGTCCAATGCAGTAATAACTCTGAATAAAGAAGATAATCAGGCTCCACAACCAACACGACAGAGAAATGAAAATTGTAGTACTCAATGATCTAGCTGAGGATTGGGGTAGCTTCACATCAAGCATATATGCCAAGAAGGAAGCTCCCTCACTAAGTGAAAATACAAGATAGAGGAAACAAGACTCAAAGAAAAGGAAGACGTGGGATCAAAGGAGAATTTTTTTTCTATCAATTCCAAGGGACAGGGAAAATTTGGAAAATTTGGTCCACGAAGAACAAACAATAGAGATATTTCCAAAATCCAATGCTCTGGACACCAAGAATATGGACACTACCAAAGGAATTGTCCTAAAGAAGGACAAAAGCAACAAAAGAAAAAGGGAGGAAGATCATGTGACTTAATAAATGAAAGAAGAAGACAATAAGTAAAAGAAGGAAGATCCTTTGGATCTTTATTATGACTAAGTCAAACTCTTTACTTAATATCAAGTTTTTCAGTAGGATAGGATCATGTAGGAATATAATAACATTGCATGGTTAAGAACATCTTCTAGAATCTAGAAGCATGAAGTACATAGAGTTCTATATACTCATATAGAAAGAGAATTTATAAATGAGAACAAAATGCATGGTTATAAATATCTTCTAGAATATAGGAGCATGGTAGATATAGCTGAAGATATTCATGTATAAGGAGCATACCTAGAATAGGACCTTATCCACAATAAAAGAAAATTCATCATTGTTATAGACATATATGGGTATTGAAAACCCAATCATATATTTCCATAAGCCAAGGGCTTCTGAGTCCATAAAAGTGTTGTTTCGGACCCTAAAGGAACAAGGTCAGCTAATTACATCATCTTCCAGAAGTTCTCCACAGAAAACTGCTCAGAACTGGTCAAAACTAGACCATACAGACTGCTCCGTGCAAAGGGTGCGATGCATCTCACCTGCCACATGAAAAAAGTGTGATGCATACTGAAAATCCCTTCTGTAGGGTGTGATGGGTGAGAGTAGACAAATGGCAAAGACAGTTTGTGAGGTGGATGATCATGGAATCTTCCAGAAACTTCTCCTGTGACACTTGCCTCCCTGAATTCGCCCAAGGATGAGTAAGAGATCATGAATCTCTAAGTGGAATCGAGAACTATCAGAGAGAAGACACTAATCAAAATCCCAGAAGCTGAATCACCCCCCTGCAATCATCTATATATGGATCCCTCATCCCAGAGGTCGACAGGCTGGAATCTTGTATCTTGTAAGGAAGTGTTGTTGGTTTCCTGGTGGAAACATCATAGTGTTGGGTGATCTAAGATTTTCATGAGGTGAAGAAGGGATTTCATGCTAGGAGGATGACGTTGGGTCAGATCAATGGGTTGTAGTCCTCTCTTCTATTCTTTATATCAATAAAGCTATTCAAGTTTTCCTCCACATTCTTGTATGTCTGATAATATATGCATTTGTGTGGTCAATATATATTTGGTCCTATATTGTTTATGATTGTAGATCCCTGCACTTTGAAGGTATTATGCTGCTTTGACTTTACAGGTACTCTTTGAAGCTGAGTAATCAAGGAAGGAGCAGCAAATATCCATCACAGGGGAGAAGGAACAAGCAAGGAACCAAGTGAAAGATTGAGGTTGGTATTCTTTGCTCCTACCCTATCTACTTCTTGTAAAGGAAAATGAAAGTAACTTTAATCTGTTTGTGTCTAAGATAGCTACCCGTCATAGTGGGACTAGCAGCTCTGCATAGACACTAGATTTCTCGATAACAAAATGGTGACTCCACTAGGGATTGAATAGCTTGTTTGCTTGTCTATATTTGTTTACTTTATAAATGACAAATAGAGCGTGAATTCAAGACAGCTAGCCTTCAAAGTGCATTTGCTATGCAAGTGCAAAGTAGATCAATGATGCTTCAGTCTATCTCCAGGTTTGGTTTATAAACTGAACAATTGATTTGCAAACATCCTAATTGCCTTGGTGGTGGCTCAAGTAGCCTCATTAGATCGGCCACTGTGATTTGTATTTATTGACTATCATTAGCTCGGCCTAAATCCTTGAACTGAGCTACAAATTGTGATCAAGAACCAAGTTGAAGTCTCGTCCCTAGACCATTGCACCTTCTCCTCTGAGGAATCTAGATGCATCGCACCTCCCGTGTGCAGTAGGTGGGATGCATTGCTCTTTCCCTGTGATACAGGTGCGATGATCAGATAAGACTTCTTCTGCTTCCAGATTTTGGTTTTTTGTTCACTCTCTTCAGCTTTATTCAGGAGTTTTATTGTCTGTGATCAGTATACCACTATGGAAACTCCCTTGCTTTGCATGATTAAACCTCCATTGTACAAAGAACTGTAAATGTTTTTATGTATTGTTCGCCAATTATGGTTCTCCTTTACAAAGAAGTAGCATAATCAAACTGTGTTCTTTTGATTTGGAAGTGTCGCAAGTGTCATTTTCAGTCAAAGAAAAGAATCCTACTGTTCTTGATGGTCGATTACACTGTTACTCTTATATTTGATTTGAATTAATAGTTTTTCAAGTGTTGAAAGCAGTTTTCAATTCAAAATCGCAAAGTGTCGTCATTATCTTCCTTTCATCTTTTGGAGAGAAAATCGTTAGTACTGTCACTTGAAGCGATTCAGATTGGTACTTAGCATTCTTTTTATCATTCACACATTAAGAAATCAAAAACAAATACATGCATGTGCATTTGCATTTAGACTGCTTGTTGATTTTGATTTAGAACAGTGTATCTAGTGTGTTCGCTCTGCTCTATGTTGAAAGAATCCCACTTCTCTTTCCTTAGTAGCTAGGATTTTCATTGCAAAAAGAAGATTAAACGATTGTTTATCATCTTAGATTGCATTTTAGGAATTGTATATATACATCACGCGGTGAACCTGAAAGGAAAACTTCTTAAGAAAGATCAACTGTAAAATAAATTCAATGAACATAAAAACGCTTTGGAACTTAACGCACAACATTTAGAAGTCTAGGCTAGAGACGTATTCCGACGTCGTAAAGCCTGGTAACCGTCGCTTTCGTTGTAGGTTGGCTGATTCCTCCTCTTTGAGACGACACGTGCCAGTATGGACTTGTGCTCCCATGTACCATCGAGTATATATTGGGAGACCACAATAGGCTATATCCTTTATCCTTAGGAAGCCGTGTCTGCCGCCCTATCGATCACAATGCACTAGACACAACATTTGGGAAGATTGACTGCCATACCGTAAAAAGTATTCTGCAGTTTTGTGATTGGTTTGGTAATCCCTCTGTCTAGCTTTCCAGAGTAGTCTCTTTCGTTCCTTTTCAGACTCCTTAAAGGAAAAGGTCCATTTAAGCACTTGTCACTTCAGGTTCAATAAAAATCAAAGGTGACTAGAGTCATCTTTAGCCTTTTCTTGACTCTTAAAAATTGAAAAAGAAAGTTGTGTTAAAGCGTCATAAAATTTATTTTAATCAAAATAATGTCACTATTCCCTCATTGGTCTTAGGTTGAGGAAAATGGAGTCCACCAACCAAGGATTTCCCCTTGGAGGGAATCCTAGTCCTTTCTCCTATTGGGGAGATGTTGGTGCACCTCATATGGCCACATTGTCCCTCCGAGGACTGACAATCGGCTTGCCAATATGGCTCTTCTCGACCTCTGTCGCTCAAACCACTGTGATTCCTGAGCAATCAAGTCAGCAACTAGATGATACTAGAGTTACCCCCAACCTTCTACTTCACTTTTTTCTCCCTCCCCTCCTTCCTTTTCACTTGGTGAAGTTGGTAAAGCTAAAAACCAAGTAACTAAGAAGAAGAAGAAAGAGAAGGAGAAGGAGAAGAAGAAGAAGGAGCCAAAGGCAAAAAGGGGCAACCATGCATCATCTAGTGAAAATCCACAGACTGCACCGTCCAAACCCAAATCTCCATGTGTCATTTGCAAAGGAGACCACTATCATCGAGATTGTCCTCACATCTCTCAGATATTAAGGGACTGGTCTCCTTGTTTGCACAATCCGGTGTCATCAACATCTAATGATCATATTAAAAGCACACCATCAACTAGTGAAAACGAAGTCTCCGAATAGAAAGGAAAATGTAAATTTCCTTGCAAACTATGTGAAGGAAATCATTCCATCTACCATTGTCCCTTCCTGGACCAAGCTAAAAGAGTCTTGGATAACCGTCCTACTTCACTGCTACGGTTTCGTCATGGGTACAAGAAACTCTTGCCGAGTCCATCACTAGTTGAAAATCTGACCGACACAACTTTGTGGTTGGTTGAAGAATCTACCATTGAAGATAAACCCTCCGAATCCACACCAGATGAAAGTCAAAAGGTCGAGGTGGCAGTCGACCCAATCTTGTCTTCCGAAGGTCCATCTTCAGATGATACAGTCACCGAAGAGAATGAGAATGACACCGTTCAAATTCTTTTCGTAAACACAGACCCCGATGAACATGGGGGAAATCTACCCATTCCTTTACTGCAGGGTGAAATTTCATTAGAGTCATATCCGTCCGTTTATTCCTTACCACCTCCAAGCAACCTAGTCATTTCCTTCAATTGGAATCTACTAGGCAGACCCCATATACCGTCTAATGTACCATTTCGAATCATTGTACAAGCTTACAGAATGGTCATTGTCGGTACCATCATAGATGAAGGGGCTTCTGTGAGTATCCTTTCCTCAACTACTTGGAAAGCGCTTGGTTCACCATCACTTCTGCTTGAGATGCGAAACCTAACAGGCTTCGACAAAGGAATCAGTGGACCGTTAGGGATCCTTCCAAGTTTGCCTATAATTTTGAGAGGGAAAACCATGTATCTGAACGTAATGGTAGTCCAAGGACTTTAGATTATAATCTAAACCTTGGGCGTGACCATATTTATAGCATGGGAGCCATTGTCTCCTCACTCTTTCGAGTAATGTGTTTTCCGCATGAAGGCCAAGTGGTCCAGCTCGTAGACCAGCTTTCATTCCCGGGCTCACACATAGCTAATAGCCAAATGCCATCCCAAACTGGTCTTTTCACGCAAGGAATGTCTCATCAATCTCCAGGCCGTCCACCAAACGAGCGCGAGTAATTCGGTGGCCATGACTGAAACCCAGGGGGCATGCACCCTGGTCTGCTTCAGCAGGGAAACTTTGGGTATAGGGTAGGTTTCCGTGAAGGATATATGACTAGTCTGACACCCGTCCGTTTAGGAAAATGGGATTAGACCGGAATAAGATTCCCTCATCAAGGTTAGGTGGTTGGAGCTAGAATCACCTCGTCCAAATGGACTAAGCCGAGAAGTGTTTTTGTCTGCTATGCAGATGGAAACTATCTTACAAATGCGAGAACCTCTATATGGTAGCCTGGAAACTCTATTCCACTATACCTGAGGGCATGCAAACCTTTTTGCATGCAAGTGAAGAGCGACCATTTATTTTCTTAGTTTGTAGATTCTCAACCCTTTAAACTCGTAGGATTGGTCGTTCCTTGCTTACATAATGAAAGGATACGGAGAAAAGCTTTGAGTGGTGCAAGCTCCATAAAAATGGAATCTATCAATGAGACATCCTTATTATACGACTGGCACGAGTAGTTTTTATGCAAAGTTTAAGCTCGTTAAAAATTAAACCTAAGCAATGAGAAAATGTTCCCCCCAGAGTTTAAGCTCATTAAAAAATGAACCAATATCTGGTAAATAACCATTGCGAATGCATTATCATCAGCTTTTGAGCCTTGGTCATGTTCTCATCATCACCTCCACTCTGTTTTAGTTGATCATACACCTCCATTTTATTGTTTACCCTTTTGAGGAATAGCTGCGACGAGTGATTATGTTACCCATCCTTGTGACACTGCCATGATTGGAAAATTCCAAACCTTACCTGGAATCAGCAGCTACTTGAAAATATCACTCATTCCTCAAAAACAAGTCTCCTTTAAGCTCTTTTCATCTAACTTGTAAAATATGAAAATATTGTCGAGAGATTGGCCTCTCCAGCTCATTAAAGCTATTGGAAGTGCTATCCCTCTTCTATATTTTAATCTTTTTGGACCTGAGGGATTATTACACAAAAAGATCGAGCGCTTGTCTTGTTCGGCTCGTTAAAACTATCGAAAATTCATCCCTTTCGTATTATTTTATACTTTTGCGAACTTAAGGGATTATATGATGAAAAAGGATTACTGGAGTTTCCTTTCCATCCCTTTTCATACTCTCTAAAATTGAAAAAGGACCGAGTTGTCTTTGTCATTAAACTCGTTAAAACCAATAGCGACAAACTTGTCCATAGAGACAGAATGAGTTTCACTATCGCTAGGCTCATTAAAACATAGCGACGGGTTTGCCTGAAGGAAAAATTATAGAACAAGCATATGTTATCCTCCTCAAGCTTGATAAAAATAAAGAGGTACTGGTCAGCAATTACTGGGGAAAATTGGGAAGAAAACTTGAAGAAACTTTATTGGTAGTGAGCCGCTCTTGAACATGACACTTTTATTCCATCACCATGATTGAGTTGGGTTGGGTTATTCTGTTCACTGGTCATATTTCCATTAGTCCTTCGTACCATCCATCTTTGGGGTTAATACTACCAATCCATTTCAGTGTCACCAATATGTTCAAGAGAAGTCGATTAGAGAATTCACCAACCCAGCATGTGTCTCATCCACTGCAATACCTTCACCCTTCATTCTTTCATGACCGCCACCCTGAACCCTATATCATCAGATCATTTTCACCTCCACAAAATCATTTACTCAGTTCTATGTCATAGATGTGGGATTCATTAAGGCCTTCCTACAATAGGTTACTTCTTGTCGACGACAGCTCATTATCCAAGAAGTCAACCTAGGAACAACCCTTTCAGTACTTTGAAGCTTGCATAACTCAATGGCAAGTTTATCACTTCTGGTGACAGGTTTACATCAATGGCCTTCGACCGAAATATTTTGCATGATGCTCGATGCCAAGTCCCATTATCACACCATGTGAATTGTATTGTAGTACCTTGAGGGTCACTATCATTATCGGTGATTCCTCTTGCACCTGTTGACAACTTACATCATTGGCTGGTAATCAGGCAATGTCTTTCCATGTTCGACTCCAGAACATTTTTCACATGGATCGATTTGTACTTCGGGAGAAGATTGGACGAGTTTGAAGACCCCGGATCTAGTTTCATCCATCTGGGTTGCGATATATTCACGAAAATAAAGACATCAAATGTACATCACTGCTACACAAATGATCATCTGAATGAAAGGATGATGGCTCTATCAAAATCATCAGTTTACCACAAAGACGGTTGTCTGCCCTATGTACATGAAAATTAATTTATAGAGCTGAGTATGGGAATGCCCACCTCAGCTAGATCATGAAAATGTTATGAAGGTAATGTATTGTATTGTATCTTATTACAGGTTGCCTTCCAGTTCGAAAAACCTCGGATCCTCATGATAAAGAATTTCACCCGACATCAAAAGATTTTCAAACTCATGCTTTAGGGGGCAATTGTTATAGACATATTTGGGCACTGCAACCCCAATCATATATGTCCATAAACCAAGGGCTTCTAAGTCCCTAAAAGTTTTGTTTCGCACCCTAAAGGAACAAGGTTAGCTGATTACATCATCTCCCAGAAGTTTTCTACAGAAAACTACTCAAAACTAGTCAAAACAGGACCATATAGACTGCTTAGTGCAAAGGGTGTGATGCATCTCACCTGCCACATGCAAAAATTGTGATGCATACTGAAAATCCCTTTTGTAGGGTGTGATGGGCGAGAGTAGACGAATGGTAGAGACAGTTTGCAAGGTGGATGATCATGGAATCTTCCAGAAACTTCTCCTGTAACAATTGCCTCTCTGAATTTGCCCAAGGATGAGTAAGAGATCATGAATCTCTAAGTGGAATCAGGAACTATCAGAGGGAGGACACTAATCAAAATCCCAAAAGCTGACTCACCCCCCTGCAATCATCTATATATGGATCCCTCATCCTAGAGATCCAAAGGCTAGAATCTTGTATCTTGTAAGGAAGTGTTGTTGGTTTCCTAGTGGAACATCATAGTGTTTGGTGATCTAAGATTTTCATGAGGTGAAGAAGGGCTTTCATGCTGGGACAATGATCCTGGGTCAGATCAATGGGTTGTAATCCTCTCTTCTATTCTTTATATCGATAAAGCTATTCAAGTTTTCCTCCACATTCTTGTATGTCTGATAATATATGCATTTGTGTGGTCAATATATATCTGGTCCTCTATTGTTTATGATTGTAGATCTCTACACTTTGAAGGTATTATGCTTCTTTGACTTTACAGGTACTCTTTGAAGCAGAGTAATCAAGGAAGGAGTGGCAAAGATCCATCAGAGGGGAGAAGGAACAAGCAAGGAACCAAGCGAAAGATTGAGGTTGGTATTCTTTGCTTCTCTCCTATCTACTTCGCATAAAGGAAAACGAAAGTAACTTTAGTTTTGTTTGTTTCTAAGATAGCTACCCGTCTTAGTGGGACTAGCAGCTATGCATGGACACTAGATTTCTCGATAACAAAATGGCGACTCCACTGGGGAGCGAATAGCTTGTTTGCTTGTCTATATTTGTTTGCTTTATAAACT